>JAHZMT010004888.1:0-19132 GCA_027743785.1 Sinhomidia bicolor | reverse complement strand
CTACTTGCAAACTGAAGTGGGAAAGAACGATATAAAATGTGATCATTTTTATTGGAGCAGAGATGCTTTTATTATATTGTGGTGCGTAAAATCACTTTATTAGGGGCGGAAAATACTAACTAAAACTAACATTTTAACATTTTACTGTGATCATGACGATGATTGATTTGTATGTGTGTGTGTGTGGTATGCATGGTAAAAGGCATGTAAGTATCTTGATGGGTTAATTGCGGAACATAAATGTTAACATCTTTTACTACACAAATGCCCAACCTAGCAAGGTGAGTAGTGCAAGGTAACAAAAAATTAATATACATTTTTGCCAGCGTAAAAAGTAAAGTTAAAAAACTTGGGGCACTGTAATACATAGCAAAAAGAAGAAGATAGTTTTTTTTCCTTTCTTTCTTTTTTTCTATTTTCACCATTAATGAATTATGTGTGCAGCTGCTTGGCTACTTACAAGGACAAAGCGCTGTCACTAATTGTTAATTAAAATAGCCTTGTTCCTCAACTGGAAAATTGGACTCATTGTTTTTTACTGACTCATGGTTCAGCTCAGGCGAATGAAATGGAGTGAGTTCTTCGTTTTTTTTAATATAGAGGTGCAAAGCATTCAGGCATGTTTGCGAAAGAAAGGTACACGGATGAATTTTTTTGTGTCATCTTTGCTTATTGACTACTGGAGAGTAAGGTTAGTCAGCTCAGTGCACACTTTAGGAAGTAGTGTTTTTTTCGTTAGAATTATCATGGTGAATTAATACTAATAGCCAATTTACCTACATTCGCTCATTATATTTGCATGTGAGAAAGCATTTTGTTTGTGAGATGCGTAGCGGCCGTCATGATGCTGATACATATTGGTATAATGAGAATGAATGTATCTATGTACATATTATATATGTATATGATACAGGGATAGGTCGTCGTCACACGTAGTTACACATGTTTCAGCTTTGACAATCACGTTTTCAACTTTCCACGTTATTATAATTTTTTGTTTATATAATTTTTTATTGTTGACTGAGTGAGTAGAATGCTTGTTGCAGAAGCGATTAATTTCATTCTTCCTCTACGTTCTCAATGTTAATGCGCACATCATTAAAATTACAACTATTATTTTTATTATTGCTACTTTTATGATGAATTTGGCATTGACAGGAAAATATTTATGTTTTTTGAATTCCAATTGAATTATTACATTTCTGTTGTGCTGACTGTATCATAAAATACTACTTAAAAAAGCAAAATATCAAAATTCTCCTTGCACAATAAAAGCAACATCATTAATTTGCATATGGTTGATTTCATCTTGTGATTTCTCAAGAAGCACACGATTTTAATGGGTATTTGGTTATTACCTATGTTATATGTTATAGAGGAAAGAAAAATCTGTCAGTAGGTGCGTTCTACGTTTCAGATACAATAACAACAATAATAATAATAAATGCTAGTTTTATGGCATTACGAATTTATTTGTCTTTTTCTCTACTCTTTCCTTATTTTTCTTTTGCCCTTTTCTTTAAAATACGCAGTAGTAGTATTCCTTGTGCAACTACATTATCATATTTGTGCTTTACTGCTTCTTGGAAGTTAAAGGAAAGTTTTTCACCTGCAAAATAAAAGGTTGTAATCTTGTTGCTTCGAAATACAATTCTAGAAAAAGTTAAAGAAAGTATTTTTTGATGTTGGTTGCATTAATTTACCGAGGAAAAAATATATATATTCCAACTCTTAACAAGTTAAGATTAAAAAGACACTACTGTACTTGTGAAATTTGATTGGCATAATCTTTCTTTACATCTATGCACGTATTGCATATTGTATCCATGTCAATATCAAATGAAACTTTATTCAAAATGCAAGAATGACTAATGCGATTCCACGAAAAAGAGACAAACAAACCCATTATAACCTTTGTTTATTATCCAATTTCCATTTGATCAAAATACAAATGCAATAAAACAACTGCAATACTAACATGTTACTTGTCGCCATGAAATATTAAGCTTAAAAAAACTCACAATGTATTTGAACGTATTTTAAAAATAAGTATTCAGATACAATGCTTCGATCAACTTTTTCCATTACATTTTATTAACCCTCTCCTCTTAAATTCACAGTCAAAAGCTATTAAATGTCAACACGTTAAACTGGTGTCATTGGCATTCTGTCGGGTGAAGCAAGAAAAAAAATATTCCATTACACTTAACCTTTTCCACAATGTTGCATAAGATAATAATAGCGATAGTAGTAGTAGTAGTAATAATAATAATAATAAACATGTTTCCAGTTGTGCATTCATTAATTTTCCTTGTTTTGCGTGTCTCTGTCTGTTCGCACGTCAAAAAGTTGATCAGCCACATGAATAGTAGTAAGCAATATTAATAAATAAAAAATGATAACATGACGCACTTCTTCGAAGGAAGTAAAAAAAACTCGAAACATATTTTTGAATATGCATTTCTCCTGGTATATATAAACTAAATCCTCCAGTGTTACTACCACACGGCTACTTTTTTTTATCGCTGCCATAATCTTTACTGTTATATTCATGTGATCAGATGATCATAACACCGATGACGAATCTTTATCTGTTTGAAGCAAGGAGCAAAACGATTTCCCACAAGATTATCACTTCCGTTATTGACATTGGAATTGTTGCATTCCCTTCTCTCATCTCATCTCATCATCATCATAACCATAACCGTAATATGTTTTATAGCTTATTGCTTTACAGGATCAGACACAAGGATTTTCATAATAATGTTCCTTGTTATATGAGGTCGTTCTCTTTTTTCTCTGCTTTTTAGATTACGTATTTCGTACAAAAAAACGTATTTGTTACATGCATTTTTTTTTAAAAAAGAGAGTCAATACAGCAATAAATACATTTTTTTGCTTGTTCTGATGGTGGTAGTACACACAGCTTAAGCAAGTTTACTGACTTGCTAAAAAAATGAGTACATAAAGCTGGGTGCGACATTTATACAGAATGGATTTTTGTATTGTTAACACACCAATATATATATATATCTGATATAAAGCAGTTTTTATTCCGTTAAATTGTTACCTCATTATTTTCGCTTTAATTATTGTCATTAGTTGTGTCAAAGGATAAGCATCATGGCATAAGGACATTCTCACTTGGGTGGATACATTGTAGTGCATAGACAACAAGTGCATTTCCCAGACGAAAGTAATAGCAGTGTAATTAACAGGCGCATAAAAAACACGACGTCGTCGACGAGACTTGCTTGGTAGAACGTTGTCATATTCATAAATATTAAGTATGGGTGATTAGCGCCGTTAAAAATAGACACATTATCGGGAGGCATATATATGTACCGTATAAAAAAATTTGTTATTATATCACGTATAGCTAAATTATTACATAAACATAAATATTCCGTTGCTAAAAAAAGATTAAGACAATCCATGCAGTTCAAGAGCAAATAATAATAATAATGTCTTGTTCCCAGCAGTTGGCATAATCACCCACTCACCATTTAACTCTACCATTTTCTCTTTTAGTATGGTGAGCAGTAGTAATATTTCAATGTTTTGGTGGTTGTGCTTGCGGTTACTTTGAAGTTACAGAGATTACACAATATGTACTTGCACATACATATTAATAACTATGTATACTATTTTTTTATCAGATTGACAGCTGAACCTCGCCTTGTAAACATATTTTTTAAAGCATAAAACATATAGCAGCATATGCATGGAAGTGAAAGAAGGGCGCGTGTGTGTTCTTTTTGTTATTCAAAGAGATCATTGTCAACATAACATTGAAAAAAAATCACACACATACACACACACATTTACTGCGTATTTGTTTGAGGATCAAGATCAAATACAACTTCTCTGAAACATTAAATGCCCACAAAGAAGAAAATCAGAAAAAAGTACAAAATAATCGAATTTCAACTGTATTATAATGATGATCAAGCCAACACCACACACAAAAGCACTACTACTGTGTGTATAAAGGTCTGTGATTTTCAAAGGGTCACAACACAGCACAAAAAAGGATACTAATGGTGTAAAATATACACACAAATAATAATAACAGATAGGGTGGGTGATGTTGACTATTATTATCATATCATTATTTAGGTAGATAGTATCTCTCTAGCCTAGTAATCCTTCGCCTGCTCACTCCTTTTTTTCTCTTCCAGTATGTTCCATTTCCAGAGAAAAAGATGTACAGAGCTAATGCAGTGCGAGCAGTGACAATAATAATGACACGATGATGATGACCTTTGAACAGCATTATTTTGTAAAAAGCTTCTAACGTTACTTGCGTAACTTTTTCACTGAGAGTAGGACATAAAATAAAATTGAAATGTCATCAAAGATCAAAGAAACAAATTTTATTTTTCATTTCCTTTCTTTTTTTATTTAGGTACACTTGCTATATTACACTACTTACGTAGGCATTTTACCTTTAAATTTACTGATGTTATCGTCAGTTTCTACTCCTACTGCTGCTGCTACTACTTCAACAAAATGCTTTGCCTTTGCTTTCTTCCGTGAAATCTGATTATTGTGAGTGGGTTGAAAACACTTTAAGAATATTATTAAAAAGGCATCAAAGCAACAAGTATGCTTATTTGTGGTGTTGTGTACATACATACATGCCTACATAATACTGTGTAGTCTTTTATGCCAAACTGTATGTAATTCTCATAGACTATACATATGTATGTATATCAACTGGATTTTTCCATGAAGTCATCATGGAAGCAAAGGAGTCTCGAAAGCACGTTGACTAAATTTCTTTCTCTCTCGCTCGCTCTCTCTCTCTCTCTTAAAATGAGCAGTAGGCAAGGTAAGAGAGATGCACGTGGTACTGGCGAACGTACAATTGTGGAACACGTGACTGCCTAAAATCTGTAAAAAAAAGTTGAAAGAATCTCATGTGAACATTGTCAAGACTTAACACAATTTTAGGAATTTCAGTATGGAACAACGAAAATTTCCAGTTAAATCAGAATAATGGGTAAATACTTTCAATTAATTTTAAGGGTAAGGATACTCTGTAATGAGCTGGTGTAAAGGTACTATGGAATGGAATTAAAAAGCTGTATGATGAATCATACTTTTTTGGAGTTGGAATCATAAAATAAAATAAACAGGCCAGGAAAAGTAAGAGATAGGGAAAGGAAATATGCATGTCGCGTCGCGCTGTCATTGAAAATAAAATCTTAAAAAATATGAGCCGGTCATATAAATAGCAACAAAAATTTGTTTTTTAAAATGCGTACCCTACACATTATTTACGTCTTTCTAAAAATGGACAAAAATATGTGCGTATGTATGTATTTGGAGCAAAAATGTAAAAAGAAATATATTACTTCAAATCCTTAAAAGCATTTTTAACTGTGAGCACAAATTCCATTTCTATTCTACCATTGTCACCCGTAAATCTTCATCTATTTATTTTATTGTCAGCGAAGAGAACACGTCTATTAACCACTTTAGTATAAAAATAAATATGTAGTCTGCTTGCCACAAAAAAAGTAACCGTTGTTCATTCCTCTGCACATTTATTTCTCAATGAATAATAATAATAGTAATATCTACACTTGGCTACCTTTTTGGAATTTTTGAGGATTCTGTAATATTTTTTTTCTCCAAAAAAGAAGAAATGATCTTGTTTCCCTATTTATTTTCTGATTCGAGAAAGGACATTGTATACATTATTCATTCTTTTTTTTCTTTCTTTTAATGTTGCAACATTGTAAATGGAGGTTAACATTCTTTGGTGGTTTTAAAAGGTAAACGATAATTTTTAACAGCTTACGCAACTTTTTTTTTCTTTCCACTTATCAACACGGATGTATGTATGGATGGATGTATGCAAGTATGTTTTCTTGCTCCAGAAAAAAAATACAAAAAATGTGAGAACAACCGGATACTTTTTTTGAGAAAGTGTTGCTTGCCTTGTCAAAAACGCAGTAACACAACGACACTGTCAAAAAAAGGAAATCAAGGACGTGTATAAAGTCAGCCAACTGCATACAAAAACATACAAAGAGGATAAATGGCCAATACTGGTTTTATCTGGATTTTCCAGTAGAAAGAGGGAAGAAGAACACCATGGAATAATAATAATAAATGTAATGTTGGTTGTTGTATGCGGATAACGCGCTCATTCATTCGTTCATTTGTTGTTGTTCGCTGCTTCACTTGAACACTGTTGGATTATTTACTTACACTGTATATTGTTATTATCTCTCTGTGCAACCTTTTGTTGTTTCTCACTTTGAAGTACATAAACTGGGTAGGCATGTAAGTGGCTTAAATGCATTTGAGAAGATATTGGGTTGATAAAAGTAATAATAGTAATGAAAGGGCGTCTTCTTGTTTCACATGTTGAAGACAATAAGAGAGAGAGAGTGAAGGCTTTTATCTGTTTCATTAAATGAAAGTGCTGACAAGGACCTTGAAATTCACGTGAGAAAATAAGTAGTCAAGTGATTCAATTTTGTTTATTTTATGCAATTTTACAACGTTTCCTTAAAATCAGGTATAAAATGGTTAACGCCAAGGACGCTGTCTTCGATAATGAGGAAGGAAACCTGAACATATGAGAAATTTGTGCACAGCTTCTTCTTACTTCCTACTCTAGCCTATTTGCGAAAACAAATTACAGAATCTACGAAACAATCACAGCATTTTGCTTACTCGCCGTTCGGTAATAAAATATGCTGCGCAATACAGCTAATTTGTAAATAAGAAAATTGGTAGCAGAAATGTTATTATTATGATGTTTACATCATTTGAAGCCAACATCATCGTCTTCCTCTTCTGCTTCATCACTTAGGGAAGCCTTTAGATTGACTTATTATTAAATTAAGTAGCGACGTTTCATTCCAGCAAAATAAATGAGGAAGCGAGTTATAAAGATGCGTCGTGCATCTTGCCATTGTAACGTCAATAAATGACATTATTGGTTTCTCGAGAATTTCATTTAGTTCAACTAATGCAATATTTTATTTTCCGTTCACAACAACAACAACAACAACAATGATGATGATGATGATCCATGCTCGTGCTGCTTCATCTACTATTAAATAATAATATTTCTAATTTCTATGGTCCTATGCGTACGAGATGGTATGGCATCCCTTTTTATTTAAACATTCATACTTACATATTGTCCCCTGCCCATGCATGCCCTGCCTCTCTCTCTCTCTCGCTCAATCCCTTACTCATACTGACAGTTATATTGTAGTAGTAGCAGTGTCATAAATCAGACCCCATCTTTGTCTTCTTTTCTAATAAACTGTTTAGCAAAATGTAAATTTATGTGATCATCATGAACACTAGAGGATGAGCAACGAGCAACTCATTTTGGTTTTTCCTTCTGCATGTTCATAAATAAGTGCATAGATGCATACATGCAAGTCCTGCTGCTGCTGTCTCTTTGCCATTTTTTCCATGGCCCCTCTCATTTCAACTCGTACTATCATCCTGCACTTTTCCTCTCACATTAATTTAAGATGATGAGGCAACAGGCAACTAATAACCAGCCTGCCACACATCATCATTGCATTTATGTGGGGGCGTACATGCAAGAAAAAAAATTTATACGTGTATCTAGTACTAGTTTTTTTGTAATGCACCTCAATTGATACATGAGTTGTCATCTATCTCTTTCTCTCTCTTTCATTCTATCCATCTAAATGAAGAAGCTATCATTATGTATGACTCATTCCTCCCTTATTGTTGTCAACTAATTCACTATTGCCAATGCCGACACCACACTACTATCACCGTCTTCCATCATGATCATCATCAGAATCGTCGTCGTCAGAGTAAATTACTGAGTAGCGTCCTTCACAGCAGCAACAACAACAGCAGCGTAACCGAATAATAGTCGTTGTTCAAACATCTGCTACTACTGCTGCTGCGTCTGATGCCAAACTGTAAAGTAAAAGGTCCTGTCCTGTGTGTTCAGCTGAATTGGATTGGGAAAATGCACTGCATTGCTTGTCGTTGGAATTATTGGTGGTTAATGGTAGTGCTTGCTGGGGGAGGAAAATAAAATAAAGATGAAAGAGGTCCAGTGAGCAATGTAAACTTGAGCAATTTTCCCTCGATATATATATATCACATGTATATAAGAGTAATTTAAGGAATAAAGCTATAAAGCGCTGCGATGATACTATCATCACCGTCTCTACCATTGCACCACTGCCGTCACCGGACCAGTTGATATTATTAGTGTACAAGCTTTTCAGCATGATTGCTTTGTAGAGAGAAACTAATAAAACGGTAAGCACACGCGAGTAAATTTGTAAGGATGAGCAAGTAAAGAGAGAGAGAGATAGAGAGATGAAAAAATATATATCGGAAAGAGATTTCTACTTTTAATCTATTTTACATTTGGACTTGGACTTTACTTTGCTACTAATATAATAGTAGTTGGCTACACTGCTAGATTTTGTAGCTACACATTTACTGGTTCCACTTTACTTTTTTGTGTCCAACAAATAATTACATCCTTTTCTATTGATTTACACTGCAAATGAATTAAAACACATAGATCGCTTATATGTATGTATATACATACGACGTCGCTCGGATGTGTGCACACTCCCTGTGGTATTTGAGTAGAAGCATTTTTAAGAAAGCTAAATCGAACTCAGTCGGTTGGAAAAAAAGTAGCAGAGTGGTAGTGTTGCTTACTTACTAATCAGCAGAGAACGAATCCGCATTATTGGATTAACTCTCCCACAAATCTCAATTATCCCTCCCTTAACGCTTTCCATGTCAATATTTTACGTTGTATTTAAAGAGAAAGAGAGACAGAGAGGGGCCGAGGGCGAGAAAGGAGAAAAAAGGAAAACTAAAACTCCCTCCCTTTCTGTACTCATGACTGATTGACTACTACACAAAAAATGTAATGATAATATTCAATGTTTTTCTTCAACTTTAGTTATTTCTACTTTCATCCAATTGTTTTGACTCATTGTTCATTTGGTTCAGAAAAAAGTGCTTTGAAAAGAAAAAACCCTTTTGGGGGAAATGGAAAAGGCAATATAATGATTTTCCCTTTGTTGAAATGAGTATCTATACACTTTTTGTACAAAAATTAAATATTTAAAAATGATAGCAAGGCATATTGTTAACGTCATGTTTGAATTAATCTGAATAATAGCCGTCTTGTTGCAATAGTAATTCCAGAAAATCATTAATTAAAAATGCTCTCTTCTTTTGTTCCCATTATTTATCATTGAACATCAAGTGAAAAGCGGATATTTGTATTACTGGAGTGTTTTCTACTACTGCAAATAAATAGCAAAATAAATGACTGTACAACCTTTAATTTCCTGGTTTAATTTAGTTCAAGTTTCACGTAACAAATAGCACAAGCCTACAAGCATGGCCGGAAAGGAAAGCACGTCAAACAATCCAATTCTGCAAATATTAGATCGCAATTTCAAACTCATTATTATTAACAAGTACAGTAAAACAAAAAGGACAAATCAAACTCGTATAATTAATTCCTAATAGCATTTAAAATCTGCACACGTGTCATTTTTACCTTTTTCAGATCACATTGGATGGGATAGCCATTTTATAACATTTGATTGCCCAACCAAGAATAGAGAGCCTGGGGCTTTTTTTCGGACAATCAGTACAAACAATTACCCTTCCCTCATCAAATATCGAGTAAAGAGTAAATTCAACATGTGGACGTAGTCAACCTCGAACTTTTCCATTTCCTCTTGTTCTGAACGCCCGGAATGTAAAAAAGGAAATATTCCACAAAAAGGACTCATCATTGTCGTCAGAAGAGGAAGGAAAGGGTAGTTTCCTCCTCTTGTGCAAATATATTCCACACTATCCACAAAAAACTATATTTATAGGTCTGTTAACTGTTGCTCGTGTTGCTTTCAAGGAAACCATTAAATCATTTAATGACTCGTGAAAAAAGCAATTTCTCCGCTGTTGGCGAATCAAAAGAATGAACTTAATTACTTTTCCTTTGACGACCTTTTTCACTTGAATCACTCTCATTTTACAGTTTTCTGCACGGTAAACATCACAAGTGGCAATAATATTCCTGTACAGAAGTGAGTGTAATAAATAAATAATATAACATTTTTTTGACGACGAGCGCGCAGCATCAGTTACAAAATGAACATCCCAATAATAATAATAATAATAATAGAGCGTGTACCCCTTTTTGCTGCTCTCCTTTTGTCCTTTTTTCAGCTTCACTTACAAAATCCAATAGCAAAAAAATAGACACATACGCTCGTTCGTTGTGTCGCTGTCATCAGAAAACTGACAATGTGAACAGAAAAATGCAATAAAAGTGCACAATAGTGGATGATTGTTAAGCAATATGGAAGAAAAACAATAATGTTTCATCTCATCCAACTGAACTACTACCAAAAACTCTCTTTTTACGTTTCCGGAACTAATATCTGTGATGTTTTAGATACTTGTTTTTATTATCGTCAGCATCATCAGTTTTTTTTCGCCAACTTACCATTCCAACTGGTAAGTATGTTGATTGTGATTATGATGCGGATGAGAATGAGGAGGTCTCTAGTTTATTTTTTTGGCAAATGTTTGAGGAGACCTTATATATTGACCTGCGAAATCCCCATGAAAATCTTTTACTACCAACACAAACACGGGCATATTTTTATTACCTCAACTATGAACACCAATAACTAGTTACAGCGTTAGAGGAAACATGATGATGATAACAAATAAGAGTAATGCTGATGGTGCTGATGGTGAACAAGGAAGATGCGTAACTTCATGATTATGCTGAAACTTTCATTTGTCAATAAAAACGCAAACTATTTATGTACGTGTCGCACGAACGCTCCCTTTAATAATAATAATTATTATTATGATTATTATGCATTATTATTATTATTAATGTTTGCACACGTACTTCTCCACAGTGGCAAATGCAAACGCGCGCTGGTATTTACTTATGCACGGAGAAAGTTTTTCCGCATATTTTTGTCCATTGTAATGGGCCATTTTTTCACACATTTCATTTTACACGGCAAAAATGGAGTACAACAGTTTTATGACTTCTCATAATAATCACATACATGCATACCAGCAGTAACAAGCAGAGCAGCAGCAGTGTGTCTTGCTTTATCACAGTTTCTTTTTTTAGCAGGGTTGTTAAGTAGCTTATAGTTATGAGGTCATAGTTCTTAGTGTTGTGCAAGGAGTGTTTTCCCTAATTTTCCTCCCAACTGACAGCTTTTTGATAGCAAGGCGTGTTGTTGTTATATTTTGTGTGTATGTGTGTGTACCTGCCAAAAGATCACAAACTGTAGTCATCATCATCATCATCATAATTAAGAATGCGACGCAGAAGGAGTAAAACGATTTCTAGAAACTTTTGATTTGATTTTCAGTTCATTCCATGTACGCAAAACTCTAGAGAGAAGAGTTGGCAATCTGTTTTCCTTGAGAAAAAAAATGCTTCCACGTGCCTGCAACTATCATTGGGAAATCGTATGAAGGTGACACTTTTTCCCAACCTGAATGAAATCATCAGCATCATCAAAGGGCTAGAAGAGTACACATACAAGCGAGGCGAGTTAATTGAATAAAAGTGTCTTTTTTCCTTTTTCCACATGTTCCATGAATTTTTATTTGCTACTTGGCTATCTGAATTATATTGTGTATGTACATACTATGCGTGTGTCTATGCAATACGGAAAACACAATTAGTATGCATGTCTTTTTTAATATGAGCTCATTATAAAATGATACACATGATGCAAGTTATTACGGCCGCTGCACGAATTTCATACAAATTTTTATTTGACCACTTGCCAAAACTTTTTGGAATTAGTTGTTGTTGTGAATAATGTCTTGTGGTGTAATAGTAGTAGTGGTAATGTTGATGACGACTTTGTGAGAAGTTTGTTTTTTAAAAAATATGTATTTAAACTTGAAAGTTTATTGTTCTTCTTTTTGATCCGTTCATTACTTCACAAGTCCAGTCATCCACAAAATTAGTTTATCAGCATTTTGTATCAACAAAACGAAGAAGAAAAGACATTCTCAGACACAAAAATGAAATATAGCAAAAATACTCTTGTACTAAAATTACGATTGGTGTACGAAATTACAAAAATATCTTAAAAAGTACAGACTAATAAAATTTATCTCATGAGCATCAAAACAATGAGTAATATGCATAGTAACAAACTCAAAAACTATTTTCGCTTTTAGAATGAAAATAAATCTATAAATAAGTTATTGGGTATTTTACATTGCTTAAATGAATATTAGCAACAAGCAAACTTCCTATGTGTCATCATCGCTCTCCTCCTTCTCGAACTACGTCATCGCCAGACAATAACAAGTCAACACTCTATACAGTCGCTTCGTCATGCTTGTTGTATGTTGCTCATTCCATTCATACCGCTACAATTCTTCTGATCACACACAGCCATTAAGTAAAATAAAATTACGCTGAAATCACACTAATACAAAGTGTCAACACATTTTGTTATTAGGTTTTTTAAAAACATTTCAAAGGCTGATGATGCATTCTACAAAATATCCATTATTGTCAACATCATTATTACATTAACCTTTTTTTATTACTTACGTAGTATGTAGACAATATTTTGTCAGGTAGAGAAAAATGCGCATTACATTTTTAGAAAGAAGACTCACGCTGGTTCAATGTGCGTTGTTGCTGCCGCCGTCACTGATGCTGCTGCTGTTCCAAAGTTTTTACGAGAAAATAGCTTGCCAAAGCCAACAAATAAAAATTGTATGTGGAAGCATAATGTAATATTAACAATTATTATTATCAGCCAACACAACATTCATAATGAATGCATGCACATATATGCATTATTGTAGTTGTTTGCTTGTATGCTCGTATACTGTAGTTGTACTTGTAGCAGCGGCAAAGAGCATACCACTTCACTTACACCTATTGTCTCTCTGTCTCTCTCTCTCTCTCCCCCTCTCTCTCTCTGTGCCTGTGATTTTGACTGGTAACACGTTCTTATAATGTGAGGGAGGAAGAAAGAGTTCGTTGCACCCTCATTTCATGGTGATATGAGAACGCTGATGATGATCATGATGATGCTGCTACTAGTACTACTGGGGCGGCTAGCGCGGTGGTGGTGGTGGTGAAGGTACTTGCTGTTGTGATAGTAGTCATTGTTGCAGAAGTGGTAAACTGTGAGTGAGTCAAGTAAGTCGCTGATATATTATTATTATTATTATGCACAACCAAAGCAGCACCATCATCACAGAAGTTGAGCTAGTAGAGAAAAAGAGAATAATAATATTGCTATTATCATTATTATTATTTTCGCATGTAAAAAGTGTAAGGAAGGATGGATGGCGGCAAAAGCTACTGCTACATCTTTGCTATTATGATGGAATGGCATACTTAATATACTACTATTACTACTACTTGTACTACTGCCTAGATTTTTATTTAAAGAAGGAGGGGATGATGATGATGAAAAGGGGAAAAACGAAGAACAAGATGATGATGATCAAGATGAACATTATTATGATAATAATGACGTAGTGTAGTGGTGGTGGTGGTGGTGGTGAGTTTTGATGGGAAGGTGGGAAAAGAATCATACATGTAACCACAATGGCATGTGAGTCTGTGTGTGTGTAAAAGTACCATGTTCTGTCGTGCACAAGTAGTCTTGTTGAAAAAAAGATGTTTTGTGATGATGATCGTGTGTGATGCAAGCGTGGTGGTGGTGGGGTAAAATAGTCTGAATTTGGCCATGATAAGAAAGTTAGATAGATGCATCAAGATTCATACTTTTTGGTAGTTCAGGTACGATGATGATATGTGTAGTGTGGAAAATGACGACGAGGATGATGATGATGATAATGATTATGTACGTAAAAAGGATTGAAAATTCTTGAGCAGATTTCTTACCCGTTTTTATGACCAAAAACTACTTGTAATAATCTGGGGGCTTTTCGACTTGCATTCCACCACCCACTACAACTACATACATACATGTATATATACATACATTATCCCATAAAATGCAATATATATTTTATATGCTCATACAAGTACGTAACGTGATGGTAGTGATGTAGCGACATTATCAGCAATATCTCCTCTTTCTCTCTCTCTCCCCCTGATCGTTTCTTTGGGCATGATAAAAATCACAAATATTTTATGTCAAGTCATTGTCATTGCTTTACTCATTTTATTACAATTTTCCACAAAAATATTTATAATAATATTCATACACATATTTAAATTCAACAACAAAAGGATTCATCCTGATCATGACGACAACAACAACAACAGCAGCAGCAACAAGGAAAAGAGTCTGAAAGAACGTGCAACACTTGTACTTAAACTGCCATTATAGCATGTCGTCGTCTCCTCGCAAGTCGTAAAGAGAATCGACTGTTTTTTTTGCTGCAGCAAGAAACAACATGATCAGCAACAAAAATCAGTTTTAAAGTATAAATATAAATATAAAAATAGACATTTGTATATTTGCGACAGGTAGTAAAAAAACGTGTACGAAAGGTAATTTTTTTGGGGTATGCATGCATGCATGCAGCAGAAGCAGTAAAGTATACTTTGATGATGATGGCGTCTACCAGTCATCATCTTCCTCCTCCTTCTCTTCATCTCATCATCATCATCATTTGCAATCATTATTGCAGCAATAGATGAAAAAAATAAGCAAATGAATGGTAAAAAAAGTATACACATGGTTGTTGTTTGTTACGGTCTCTGCATAATATATGCAGTAGTATAATAGTATATAGTAGTAGTAGTAGCAACAGCAGCAGCAGCACAAACTACAAACGTGTAGAAAAGTAGTAGACAGGCTCGTATGCTTTTGTAGTAAAGTTTAGTACCAAGTAAACCAATGCAAGAAGTGACTTGTTACTTTATTTTTTTGTGACCAGCAACCACCACCACCACCACCACAACCACCACTTCTCTCTACTAGTATTTATTGCAATGCAATGTCAGGGTTGGCGAATTTCTTTTCTGTATGCTTGTTCTGCTGGTATACGTTTACAACAACACGACGATGATAGTATGTTTTACGGTGATGATGATGATGGTTTTGAAGAAGAAGAATAAAAAAGGAAGGGGATAAAACAGGTTTTCTCAGGTAAACTCTTGTTACAACCCCCAAAAAAATATTGCAATGTGTCTGTCTGCTTCTCTCTGCCAAGCCACCAGCATGTTTGTATGTATGTACATATTTTCATGTGCTTTTCCAAGTTTCCTTTGTGTGTGTGTGTGAATATTATAAGTGTATATGTGGAACTAACAAAAGAATCTCATAATTGCAATGAATCTCTTATACCAGTGTACTTTCATTATGCTTTACATTATCTTTTCGCGCCGTGTATACGCGATTCTTCTTTTGTGTGTGGCAATGTATAAGTCAGGAGAGAGAGAGAGAGAGAAAGAAAGAAAAAAAAACAATGTGAATGGACTTTGGAGGTTGAGCAAAAATTTACTGCGTATTTACTAAAAAATGTATACCTATCTCCCTACAACTATCCATCTCTCTCTCTCTAATAATTTGACGGTGCTGTGAACCTTGGGCCAATACCAGTGTCACTGACTGACGATGAGAGCAAACCATTTTTAAATGCATGTGTCTGTTTACTTTGCTTAAAATGCATGCAATGTGCTTGAGTTGCATTTTTGTAGTTTTTAATGCCGTTTTATAAGAGCGTTTATCTCTGGTATTTGGTAAAAAAAATATACATGGAGATAGACTAATGATAAAAATGCAGAATAATTATTTTTTTCTCTTTTCTTAATGAACAGATAGGTATCTCGTTCTCATCTTACACTACAATGCTTTATTGCTTACTCTTCGCATATTTTTGTACAAGACAAATACATTTTACGACGACATTCTATTTGACTTTTAAAAATACTTTTTTGGTGATTGTAATATTGGTAGAGTATATATACGTATATATATACCCAAGTAAAAAATTCCAAAGGGAATTAATCTTTTTTTAATACTTTTTTTGGTTAAGTCAAAAAGGCAAGTATGGCAAGATTTGGAATTTTTTGCTAAAAAATACAGAAAAAATGCAGCTTATTGTTTATTGACAGCAATAAATGTCAGCTAAAAGTGAATATAAAGTACGTGGCAGACTATTTTTTAAAAGTAAAGGTGCATGACAAAAGGTTGGTTGACATTGTAAAATATACAAGGTCAGGTCTCTGTGGCTCGCTGTGTGTTTGCAGACATCAAACATCCCCTTTGTTTTTTTTAACTGAAAGTCACTCCTTTGACGGTTTTGACGTTGGATGCGAGGCGGTGGTGGTGGCAATATAGTGGTGGTGGGTGACTGAGGTGAAACCTGTCAAATGTTAATGCAATTTGTGCCCAGATAATAATAATAATAATAAAGACAGTATTAAAAATCAATTGTGCATACTTTTCATTCACATGTTCATATTCATAATGATAACCATCGCAGTGCAATGCTATACAACAGGCTGAAAGGGATTGTTTGTTGCAGCCTTGTAATAGAATAATGATCTTGAAGTTTTTGTAGAGGAGGTACTAACCTATCCTGTCGTGATGACAATGACGATGACGTTTGAACAAGATTAAAGAATAGAGATAGATAGCCCAATAACATGCGTATTACTTTCTTACAACAACAATAACATGCATGCATACGCACGTGCAGTTTCAGATGTTTATGATGATGATGATGGCGATGATGATAAAAAACCACCAAATTCCATTACTTTATCCACTTCACGTTAAAAAAAAGTACCAACTGCATGACCACTTTTGTATCTATTTATATGACCATGAATAACTTTAGAGTAGACATGACGGCAGTGTATTTAGTGAGTTGTTGTAAGAAGATGCATGCATGCAAGGGTATACTGCACAAACTTGGCATCAAGGCCAGTAACGTCAGCATTAACCGTCGATGTCGTCCGTCGCTACTGTTGCTGCCGTCATCACGTCAATTAGTTTACGGTAAAAGAGAAAGCACACAAAAAGGGAATATTGTGTTTTGAGCAGACAATGGGAAAGCACACCACACTCTACTACCACCACAGCGTTCCGCTGCTATTATTACCATAGCTATGTGTTAGTTCCAACTTTATTTCCTCGTCGTCATCATCATCATCATCATCATCATCCAGTATTCTGCTTACTCATAGCAACGTGATCTGAAACAGCAGCGCTGATGCTGCTGCTGCTGCTGTCACCGTCACCGATTACCCCACCCTGGCTACAAATGAAAACTTGGAAAAGTAATCGAAAAACCACTGCTTTCTACCATTTTACATAAGGAGCAAAAGTTGAAACGGAAAATTCCACTAAGTCAGCCAAGAATAGGTAGCTTAATAATAGACCGTTGTTGTGGAATGAAATTCCAACGTATAAATGTACTTATGTATGTGTATAGTTTTGATGAATAACAGGCCAGTTAGATGGGTTCCCCCTGCGTGGCGTAAGCAGCGTTGGCGGTGTTACATTTTCATGTTTACGTTTGAGCCTGAAAATGATGATGGTAAATGGCAGATTGCGAATGGCTTTCAGTTTTCATGGTATTGTGCAAAAATATTTATACAGCTCAAGGTTATTTGTGCGGAAAAATTTAACTACGCTGTATTGTATTGACATGCTTATTATTAAGCAGAGGTACTTTGGCGTATGGGCTACTATATACGCCTATCGCATTTTATGCATTTTATGTCACAATAGAAATTGTTGGATAAACACAACACAAAAGGAAAACGTTTCTTCGTGTTGCCTTCGTTCAGTTAGTTGAACTGAATTTAAGGCATAATAAATTTCCTACAATGCAACTATTTTACAAACTGCCTTGCTTGTTTATGCAAAATCAATCCTTATGCACACACACACACGGGTCTACACATGCCATGTCAGTTTGGAAAATTGTCACTAACTTTTTTTATAACGCAACCTTGAATTATAATGCATACATATATAAGTAAATAGCGCCACATACCTTACGTGAGCTGTGTTATATGCGAAGTGGTAGTGTTGATGGTTATGTGATGATGTTGGTGACGATGACAAGGGGAAAATATCAACAATTTTGATAACTTGATTGGTTGACAAATATCAAAGGAACCTGTAAACTCCTACCTTTTATATGACAGTTTGGTTTGAACAAATGGTTAGTTACTTGTTAGCTTTGCTCTTTTTCCTGTTAATGGAAGCGCTGAAAAAAGGTTCTTTTTCCATGTATTTTTTCTACATTTATTCAATCTAACGAATTGAGTACATACTGTACATACTTACATATATGTGTACATAATTTCTATTGACTTACTTACATACATAGATTTTTATAAATTTTCACCTGACTCAACCTGAATGTTGTAATGTATGGATGTAGCTAATGGGTGCAAATATTCACACCATTACTCATAATACTACTGCCATCATTGCCAAAACAGACTCTTTTTACTGTACTAGCGACACTCAACCAGATGATCATCAGTTTTACGAACAACTTCACTGTTTCAAATGGCCAAGACGAGGAAGAAGAATGAAGATTAAACAATTAAAATCGCATTTCAATTCTTCTCTCTGCGATGATAAATCATCATACATATTTATGTTTGCATGCCTGATTAACAACTTTGTTATTTACTGTTCACAGAATAAATGCCTGACTCATCATCATCATCTTGATGGGCTTTTGCGTCTTTCTCTTTCTCCCAGTCTGACTCAACGTACAGTTCATTGAATGCGTTGAATATTACGCCGCCTGCACTCCTTTTGTCATTCCGTAGCAGCAGCAATGCACGTATGACTAAGAGGAATAAACTTTTCTTTTATTCAACGGCGGTCCCATCATCCTCATCGTGAGAAGAGGAGAGGCTGAAAAAAAGAGGCCAACTTAAAACGCATTTTATTTTCCTCGTCCTTTTTTCAATAGAGAATGCTAACTAGTGCAACTTTTGTATCAATTGTTGAGCTCCTCTCTTGTCTTGTCACGTCAAAGAGAATATTTTTTTGCTACCTGTAACATATCAACAATCACAGCTATGAGCATGATGATGATTATTATTATTATGAAGAAGTGGCAAAGTTGGTCTTTGGTATGCACTTCATCTTTTTTT
>JAHZMT010004887.1:0-22081 GCA_027743785.1 Sinhomidia bicolor | reverse complement strand
GCTAGTTTCACGACTACTACACCTCCAATAAAAAAAGCTCGTGCTCAAGTTGCTGGATAATAATACTTAGATATATATATCCACACAAAACGGTATATAAAGTAGTAGGATTGCAGCTATTTTTATATTTATAATATTTTTTTCTCCCTACTCCGTTTTTTTCTGCCATTTTTCCTGGCTTGACTGGAGAAACAAGTGATGCTTTAGAAACACCTTGAAATGGTCATGGTGAATAATATAAGGAAAAATGTAGAGAAATGATGATGTTTGCTTGCTGGCTTGCTTGTTTTTTTATTATGCAGACATTCCTTCCCACAGCAGTATGCTCATTCCTTTCTTCTTTCATCAATAGTAAATTTTCAACATTGTCATCATCATAAAGTTGGTCTTTCCTCACTCTCCGTCTCCCTCTTCTCTTTTTCGTCCCATTTTTGAACATTTGCTTCTTTTTGCATAAATGTTTCAAAAAAAGAAAGGAAATTGGTGGCTTATAAGCCAACTATATATCATCATCATCATCATCACTACCACCACCGTTGTTGCCATTAGACCATTTAGACTTTTATGCTTTTAAACCTTTATTTCAGCAAACACTATAAAGACTTTTACCTTGTCCCACTTTATGCTTCTTTTTCACAGCAAATAATATTTTATCTTTTAAAGAAATAAACTCTGTCCTTCTCCTTCCTCTTATTACTATTATCATCATTATTATTGTGCTTGTCAGCAGATGATGATAGTTATGATGACCGTAATAATTTTTTTTCGCTTCTACGAATAAAAAACATTACAAGCGTGAGTATAACAGCACGGATATAATATTTCTCTAAAGCTAGTATTCATTCCCGCTAAGTATTTACTGCTTACTGACTCATTCATTCATTCGTACCAGTAAACTTTAGCATAGAAATGGTGGCAATGTATAAACAACACTCACTCACATTTACATATGTGTGTATGCTTGTATACCAGAGAAATGAAATATATATGTAATTTCATGAACTGGAAAAAAACTTATTTATTTTTTGTTTGTCCGTGAAACAAGCACTAATATGCATATAGAATATGATATGAGTTGAACGTTGTAGACAAAAAAATAATAATAGATAGTAAAACAGCTGTAAATACGTAGCAGCAGAAAACAAATGATGAATTTTTTAAATTAAAAAAAAACAACTCAAAACATATTGTTTTTGTAGTGAGTATGATGACAATACTAATTGGAGAAATAAGTGGATAGAATTGATTATATTTTTTTTTTCAGAAAAAAAGTACTCTAGTGATAGATAGTTAGTTTGCAAAGATATAGATGGACAGTCATACATAAGTTATTATACGAGCTGCTAACGCTACTATATTTTTTTGCCTTCAGTTTGAGTGCTCTATGGTATGGTGGTGTTCCTGCAAACACGTAATAATAATGCTTACTAATAATAATAATATTGCAGCAAATAATGTAATGTTGGATGATGCTACCACCACCATTACAACAAAAGACAGACAGTGGGAGAAAGCGGGAAAGTTACAGCTACTCCTTCCTTTTCTAGTTTTTCCTTCGTCTTCTCTTCTTGTGTGTGTGTGTGTCTGTGTGTAGCTGCTTCACAAGAATGAACGGCATAAATCATCGTTAATGGACACCAAGTACAATAGTGGTATGTCGTAGTTTTATAAGAGCGACAGCAACGTACGCCGACTTTGCTAGTGGTACAACAAGCAGTAGTAGTGGTAGTTGAGAAGAAAAAAAAACTAGAACTGGTGGTTGAAGAAGCAGGAGTAGCACCGCCAATACTATCACCACCACCACCACCAACAGTAGCAATAATAATAATAAGGGTCGAAAAATGGCAGAGAATATATATGAAATATGGTGGTCACCTATGCAATAAAATCTATGTTTCCTCTTACCACTACCACCAGCACACAACCATATTCCTTTTGAACTTGCACATTGACTGGATCTAACAAGGTATATACACACAGACACACACACACACCATCATAAGACATATTTTTATTCCCTTTTTTTGGTAAAGTATAGTTACACCAAACTGTGCGTTCTTTTCCTCCATATTTTTCTGTGAGCAATATAAAAGCGAATAAAAGCTGGAGGAGCACCCTACAGACAGAATTTGATATGACATCATAGCACCACCATCGCCACCACACCACCGTCACACAGCACCAAAAAAAATACTAACTAAACTAACTATAAAAGTACTTAGCTATGTGCTACGTTCCATGTTCGTTACATGCACGTACTCCGTGTAACAATAATATTGCTAGCGGTACATTTTTTGCTTCTTTTTAAGTACACGGTCGGGCGTGAGGACGATGCTGATTATCGTCATCATCATCCTTGTTTTTGTGGCGATAGTGGTGGTGGCGGTGGTGATGGTAGGGAGGGATGGGTTTTAACATGTTTGTATCTATTATGAGGGCATCAAGCAAACGCACGGCGTCTTCATTCGTTTTTCTTACTTACTCCCTCAATTTACACAAAGGCTTAACTTTGGTTGTGCTCCTGCGGTCAGAATTTTCCTATTATCCGTTTAACTGAAACAACCATTCCTCTCTCTCTCTCTCTCTCTCTTCGTCTTACAAACTGCTACTGCTACAGCAGTAGATAATGTATATATGTACTTGCTACTCTCCAGCCATTACTGTTACATTTCCTCACATCATCATCATCATCATAATAGGCATGCATTATATATCATCATCATCAATATAATTTAAGCACCGCACTGAATGAGATAATATATTATCGCCAGCGCTGCTATAGACGGGCTGATGTATACAAGAAACGAGAAAAAGCGCATAATACACAATAAATAATAGTGCATATATCAGATTGTTGTTTGCATCCGGATATGAGTAAAAAAAGAAGGCAGCAGGGGGAAAAAGCAAAAGAGAAAGGCAGATGGAGTGAGAGAGAGAGAGAGAGAGAGAGAAAGAGAGGGACGTGCATCACATCACTGGGAAAGGGCTCGTTTCATGCCTTTATTGCAAGAAAATGATGATAAAACATTTTTTTTCATATCAATTTTTTTGCCGACTATACAAAGGAGTAATGGATTGTAACAAGCACAAACCGTGTTTGCTGTCTGGCCTGGTCTGGTTTTACAGCAGCTTTAGCGCTGGCTCTTCCAGTCCACCGCCGCAGCAGCTTTACCATCACCACCACCACCACTACTACTACTTTATCCCGCCACCAACCAAGAAAAAAAATACTCTGTTGAAAAAGCTTAAACATTTACATTACATAATAATATAATGGATGATGGAATAGAAAAAAACTGATGTAAAATGTTCGTTTCGTTTTCTTCCTCTTCTTCTTCTTTTCCCCCTTTTTTTCTTCTTTTACTTCTTCGTTTTCCATCTTCTATACCACCAAAAAAACCAGAAAAAAACGACACAGTGTAGAAATTTTCTTTAGCGTATATACATACATAGATGCACCACACAGCAAGTCTCTCTACAAGCTTGTTCTCCTTTCATTCTGATTGCGATTCTGCTGCTGTTGTAAAATCGACCATAATATAATGTTTTTGTATGAACTAGTTGACTATATACCACACTTACACACACACACAAGAAAATGTTTGACTTGCCATCTACATATTTTTTTAGCTTGTCGACTCTACTTTTACTCACCAAACAAGCATTACTCCTGGGTTGCTCTTCTTACAACGTATAACAGTCAGTCAGTCAGTTTGGTTGTGCCGCTGCTGCCGTCGCCGCCGCCGCCGCTTTTTGCATTTTCTTTTCTTCTTCTCGTCTTTTTTTTGCGTTTCTTCGTCTTATATTCCCGCTCTCGCTTTTCTTTCTCAACTTGGCGGGCATATAGCAAAAAAATAAGTGGAATGCATGTTTGTGTGTGTGTGTGTGTCTGCTTTGCTTATTTAGTTTCAGCTTGCTTTCCTTTCCTCTTAATCCTCTTCTCATATTTACTTTTCGTACGGATTTCTGCATGGATTTTTACTTCTTTATTCCTTTTCCTATTTAAAGTGCGTTTCTTTTACTTTTTATATATCCTGCTATTTCCTGGTGGTGGTAAGTATGTAGTGCTGTGTGCTGGTATGTGTTTGTATAATAATAATAATAGTAATAATAATAGTAGTAGTAGTAGTAATAACCATGTGTGTGTGGTGTGTGTTGCCAACTCAACCATGTCAAATGCCAAACATGGAAACTACTAGTGGTACTACAGAGAAAGTATGTATTTTACAATGTTAGCAGTTTGGGGGAGGAGTAAAGGTACAGAATAACTGCTTCTACAGCGTCTATTTACACACTCTTTTTTTGGGGCTGAATTGGAAAAAAGAAGAAGACGAAGAAAGAAAGAAGAAAAGAAAGCACTGAGTGAGTATGCATGTATATCCAGTATATATTTCTTCTTCTCTTTCAGCCTGCGATAAATCGCCCAAGTCAACTGAAGTCGAATTCACTTTTCTTTTCTGTCATTTTAAAGAGGAAAAAATACTTGAGATTGTTTTACTTGACGGATGCTGCTGCTGCTGCTCCTACTACTCCGTTTTTTCCCTACTGCTATTGTGAGAACGTACAAGTTGAACAAATAGCTGTATAGTGTCTGTGTCTTGTGCTGTAACGCAGTAGAAAAGTATAACAGAACATTAAAGTGTTACAATTCAAGTTTTTTTGAACGTTGTATATGCGAGGACTAAGAGTGAGCAAAAATTGAAAGAAAAACTATAATAAAATTTATTTGGTTGCTATGGAAAAAAATTGAAAAATTTTCCAGTCACTCTGAAACTCTTTTACATGGAAACGCACAGACTGACAGAAACAGTCAAAATGGTTTATTTTTTTGCGCACAGTAATATATGGTAGGTTACTGCTGCAAAAAAACAAGAAAAAAAAGAATGCATTGAAATTGGAATGAGTTTTTTTGGTTAGTTCCATTTAACTCAGCTACCTACCTACTACCTACCTAGCTCCATATCCACCCTGATAGGTATATAAAATAGAGAAAAACAATGTGTGTGTGTGTGTGTTGGTGGACCAAAAAAATGGAGAAGGAAGGCACAAGCATTCCACGTACATTTTATACTACAATTGCGTCTTGTGTTACCTTTTTTTCTTCTTGCGAAGAAGAAAAAAAGGCAGCCTCAAGAAAAATGCTGATGATGTGTAACGTCTAGTCAAAAGATACTATTTCCTCGCTGTCTTTTTCTCCTTTTTTGCTTCCTTTACAACAACTACTTCCACTTTCAAAATTGTTATTTCTACTATCACTACATAAGACAGTGGTGGTGGTGGTGGTGCTACTCTGCTGCGCGAGAAGTTGTAACAAACTAAATTTCCTTTGTCTAGCTGCTAGCTTCTTTTGTGCTCTTCTTTTTTTCTTACTTCGTCTCTTCTTCTTCCTCTCATCCATTTTAACCTACAAAAACGTTTCTTTATCTCCCTCTCTCCCTCTCTCTCCCTCTCTTGGTATGTGGTTTCATGCACCTTGTCAAGTCTCAAATTTTAGCTTTGCGGAAATTCACCAGCACATAATGGAAATATAAATTACTAAACAAGCTGAAATAATTTTTTTTTCCAAAAGTTAAAACATATTACTGCATTTTTAGCTTGATAATTTACTTTTTAAAATCAGATTATTTAAGTAATAATTCCACTGTAAGTTTAAAAAAAGTAACATTAAAGCATGATTTTGTTTGAGTAATTTAATTGTAATTTAAAAATAATAAAGAATACGAATCAGAAAAGGAATATTTTCTGCAGCTTCCGTGAGATCATTTGGGTACGTTTATTTTGCACCTACTGACAAGACCGTAGATGTTTGCTGTGAAGAATGACGAGGTGTTGTCTGGGAGCCTCGAAACGACCCGTAAAATTCTCGTCAATTGTATTTTTAAATAGATAGTATAGAGTGGGTTCTAGACATTGCCATGCCCATTGTTTCATCTCTACGTAATCACAATGAATGCAAGATTTTATAAAAGTCAGTCACCTATAAAACACTTTCATTCACAACAAAATGTTTGAGATTTTTCGCGTTCGCTTGCACTTTATTTTTCATGTACTGTGCTGAAAGAGCAGGAAATTCCCTATCTACTAATGTATAAATCACCATGTGATAACGGCTTTTCGTGAAGTAACCGTCATTCAAAGTCCGGCAAGGAATTCTTGAAAATCCCACGTATATATACACAATATATTGAGGGAATAAGGCAGTCTCACACAATAGAACCCTGACAACGTGTACGTATTTCTCCACATCTTCTTATACGACTTTCCTAGAATTTTAAATTATCTACTTAGTTTGAATGCCTCTTTTGTAACTTTTTTTTAAGTGTCAAGCCTTCTGATTCGAGGATTGCTGGTTGTTGTAATATGTAATACGTACGTACACGTTGTTAGTTGAGGTTTGCTAGTCGGCGGGCTAGTAGTAGTAGTGGCATTTTCCAGATTATGCTAAAGGATTCTTGATTAATTCATGATAGTCTATATAAACGACTCATTCTCATTGAAGTAGCAGCAGCAGCTTTCGCGGTAGTAAAAAGCAGCAGTACCCACACACACGCAGACAGTGCAGTACACTCAATCCACTCTCAATGTAGACACTCTACGTCAAAAGCAGACACACTTTTTGGAAATCGAAACGGAAAGAAAGAAAAAAATAATAAAAATGGCAAGAAGGAAACCGAGAAAGTAGATGAAACAGGTTTTATTTCTTTGGATGTATATAGGTATTTACAGCCGTGGGATGCTATCATCGCTGTTTTTCATTTGCGGAAATGTATATATGCATAGGTATACATTGGAAATTGGAAAGCTGGATATAAGCGATTTGCATACATACATGCATACATACATGCCTTCAAATGCAAATCCATGCTGGAAGCATAAGTTGAAGAAAAAAAATCATTATTTGGAACTATCATCAAAATTGGAAGTAATATCCTGTAAGACAGTCTACCACCATCACCACCAACACCTTTTTACAATAATATGTACCACCAGGCACGTTTAAAAGAGCAAATTTAAAAATCCATTGTTTTAAGAACCTATTTACTTAAAAAACGTGGAGATAAAACTCACTCGTTCGTGTTTTTTTTCTTGTAATTTGCAAGAATATTGTATGTGTATGTATATATGTATTACACACGGATTTTGGACGGGTAAGAAGGAGTTTGGAAAAAGTGACTGATTCAGCTGCTGAGTTGACATGATTTTCTCTTCACCGCCGCGATTCCAAATGTCGCTCATTGTCTTTTGATGTGGAGAATGGATGGAGGATCTTGTGAGCGAGCGAGAGAAAGAGAGTTTGTCTTGTCTCCTTGCTCTCCTTTCTAAAGTAGTATATTATAAAATGATGATGTTCTTCCTCGCCGTCGTCGTCGTTTCCTCTGGAAAAAAAAACTTTTTGAAAAGCGAAGGAGTTTTGTGGCAGCGGCAGCGGTGATGGTGGTGGTGATAGTGATGGTGATTCTCTCAAACCGTCGTCGTCGTTTTTCGACGTGCTACGTTATTAAAATTGAAATGAATTGCGTGAGTTCTGAAAATTAATATGCTTCACATACTAATAATTATTATTACTTTTATTGCTGCTGCTACTGCTGCTGCTATCTCCGATGAAGAGCACACTTGTGTGTTTGAAGGCAAGCAAATAATATATTATGATCGAGAGGGATGGTTGAGAGACAGAGAAATTCATTATTTTACTCTCAAGTTGAGATCTGTTGGCGACGAAAACGTTCTTCACAGGCAGACCTACGTACATACATACAATACAACAATTCACTATACTTCAAATTTCAAACAACTGCCATTATTATTTTGCTCTGCTGCTGCTACTGCTGCTAGTAGTCGAATGGCGTGCCATGTCGTGTCTCTGACGGAAAGTAATAATTTTTTTTTGAAAATAAAAAAGAAAATGCTGTTTATTGAAGGAACCGTTATCATTGCTGTTATTGATATCGGTGCTAACAATATTAATATTATCTACCTCAGCACACTCACTCACTCACTCACTTACACTGCTGCGCCATTCCGATTCCACGGAATTGACAGAGAGAAGATGAGAGAGTTTTGATATGGGTTCAAAGGAAAAAAGAGAAGTACAAAGAAGAAGAAGAATGATGAGGAAAACTGTGTGGCTTCTGTGTGTACCGTGTCATAATGAAGATAATTCTTAATAGCGAGAATAATTGAGTCGGAACACATTCATTTATAAACATTGACGTTGTTTGTTGTAAGGGCTCACACTACTACTACTACTGGTCTACTAGCTTTTCTCGAAAAGTGGCTTCTCTCTCTCTCTCTCTCTTCTGCACGCTTTTATGAACAACTTTATCAAAAGAATGAAGCAAAGGAGCCGTATCTAATGAACAAACAAAAGCGTAAGAGAGTAAGGTAGTGAGTGAGTAAATAGGAGATGGGGAAAGTGGGTAAGCTAGGTTCTTTGTGGTGAGGCTTCATAACAAAATAAATTACTTGGTTTACTTATTATTAATATTATTAAAATTATTATTATTATTATTGTTGTTATCATTATTTCTACTACGACTGCCAGGCGGTTTTCATTTGAACCGTAAAGCCGCTTGGTTAATATTGACGTAGGTATGCCAAAGCAATGCATAATCTAGCATTCCAAATTCTACCGAATCAGTATTTCTTGGCTTTGGTTGACACCAAAGGCGGATACTAGACTTGCGGCTGGAATGATTGCTCTTTGATATCTGATAACACTAGAAACTATCACTTCTACTACTACTATTACTATTATTCGACCAACTTATTGACTGACGGATGTGTTCAAATTGGAAAAGGAAATTATCTCAACACTGCATGCCACCGCGACATTGTGTTGTTGTTGTTGTAGTGGTAGTAGTAGTAGTAGTCGTAGCAGCAGCATCAGCACGTCGAGAATTCATTTCTTTCTAGTGTAACCGGAAGATTGTGTTCTGGTGAGAAGGATTTATGAAATTTCCGTGCCACACTTTCAAGTAGGTAGTGGAGACGCTCATTCTCATTCCATTTAAATGCATAATGAATACACACATATATATACATCAGTATTAACTTGCTTCACATTTCTACCAGAAATTATAAACTTGTGTAAACCAAATTTTCCAAACGAGTTTCTAATGAAAACTTAACGAAGAGAATGAAAGAGAGAGATAGATTGAGTTTGAGAGAGAAGCAAGCGAATCAGAATAATTCTGTAAATTTTCATGACTAGATAATAAAAAAATACTGAAAGTGTAGCATAAACACAAGGAAAAAAACTTGGCTTCTACGCTAGCTTGATGATTACGATAAAAGTGAAGACGTTGTCGATGAGCAAAATATACATTTTTAATACTTTTTACACAACACGCATGAAAATAAGTGGAGAAAAAAATTAAGTAAATTGCTTCTTTTTCTTTTCCTTCTCCCCATTACTTTTTTCCCATCAAGACAAAAAAATGGAAGCAGAAATAATTTGAGCAGCAGCAGAAAACCGAAAGCAACCAAGCGTTTTTTACGCTGTAGTTTCTTTATTTTTTTGTATACAATACGTTCATCTGGTTTTTTTTCTCCTCTGTGAATATTATTTTCATGCTGTTGCTTACAACAACTTGCTTGCTGCCATGTCTTTTTTTATTAGCAGTAGCATAGACGAATGATGATGATGATGATGAAGATGAAGATCCTGTATAAAAATTACAGCAAGTTTTTTTTACATTTTTCTCTACGTTGTAGTTTGTGCTACGCTGTTTTCGTCTTTTGCGTTTATTATTACCCCCAACAAGTTTACACAAATAGACAGGAATGCCACTCAAAGAGAGATAGAGAGAGAGAGAAGAGAAGGATCTATCTATTTAATATGCATATGAAAAAGATGTTTTCATTTGAGACGGAAAGAAAATGAAATATGACTTTGTGGCAAAATGCATGAGATATCGATTTTCAAAAGAAGGGAAGAAATGAGAAATGTATGTTTTTGCATATTACACTTTTGTCAGTAAAGTTAGTAGTGTGTGGTGTGTGTACATAAAAACATTGGGTATTTTTTACGTCCAAAAAAAGGCATGCTTGTTGGATGCGTGCCTGGTTGGTTGGTTGGTTGGTGTGGGTAATAATAGCAGTGTGGCAGGCAGTAGAAGTGACTTTAACTCTTTACAATTTTTTTTCTATCTTCATCTCTCTACCGAGTTTATACTGTCATGAATTTTTATTCATGATAGTTTAAAAGAAAAATTACTTTCTGAGTGAGTCACGACATCGTCATGTTCTCAGTGTTTCTAGTACAACCGCTACATATCATACGATTTACAGTAAGGATGTGTATAATAATGTGTCCTGGTGGAGGAGGAGGAGGAGGAGAAAGAAGAAGAAGAAGCTGAAGAGAAAATAGAAGGGAACAAATTTAGAGCCAACTTTTCCTCTTCTTCGTCTTTCTCTCTCTCTCTCTTTCTCTCTTTACAAATATATTTGTGCATATTCCCTCTTGCTTGCTGGTGCTGTACAACTTTATCTTTTCGTGTCTGCCCACACTCATGTCAGCATGAAGAAAGCAAGAAAGAAAGAGTCGAGTCCAAGAAAACTAGCTGAGTGTATGTAAGTTGAAGAATTTTTAAATTAAATTTTTCAAACTGGTTTTGTGAAGTAGTGGCGGGAGCAGTGGTAGTAATAGCTTGGTTAACTACATGGTAATCCATATGGTAAATAGCATGCTTTCCTCCACATTTTTATTATTAAGTAGCATGTTGAGAGTTGAAGGAGAAAACCAGCAAAAAATTCTTTGTATTGACTTTTCCCCTCCTTTCGTCTTGCTGCTGCTCTGCTCACTTTCTCTCTTTCTCTCTCTCTTCTCTCTTTCTCTCTTTGCGTTGTTGCATTATTGGCTTCACTTTGCTGCTGCTGCTGTGCTGCTATTGCTACTGCATATTATTTTATTCACTTTTTCTTTTTCCTTCTTTAAACTTGTAGACACTTTCTTCCCGAGAATAACTGTAAAAACATGAAAATGAAATGAAACACGGCGAGTGTGAGTGACCCCCTATAGTTTTCCATGCTTATTCACTTGAGTGTCGATTAAAGTTTTACTTAAAACTTTCCCCGTAGTAGAAGTAGTTGTCGTAGAAGTAGTTGTCGTTGTTGTACTCCTATTTCCACTAGGACTTTGCCTATCTAAATATTTAAACAGGAACAACACCAGTGCTTAAGTATCCGTAACTTATGTATTATTATTGCCTTTTCCCCGAGAAGAAAAGAAAAGTCGATTTTTATTACCAGACAAGTCTCAATGAAAATGACATGACACATGACAACGCTTTTCAATACTACTTGCCTTATTGCTAATTTACTATATGACGTGCCTGTTGTTTCTAATTTCCCATTTCTCCAAGTAAATGGACATTATCGATTTTTATGGCTATCATCACCGCATGCTCTTCTCCATATCACCCTCACACGTTGTGCTAAATGTAATCTTGCCCAGCTGCTGTATGCCTAAAAAACTAGTCATTATTATATTGTATTTGTTCGGACAAGAAGTAAAAACCAGCGAGAAAAAAGAAGAGAGAAAAAAAATTATAAAAAACGTGTTTTTTTCTTTACTATTTTTTTCTTTTGTGCTTGCAGTTCTGGTACGACTACAAACTCACATGGGATCCCAATGAGTACGGAGGCGTGAAAATGCTCCATGTGCCTTCTGATCACATCTGGAGACCTGACATCGTTCTCTATAACAAGTAATCATGATGGTACACATACTTTCACATAAAAGAAGTTGACCTCTTCATTTGAAGTCAACTGACCCTCATGCTCCAAATCACATACTTCACCAGAAAAAAAGCAAAAATACGTAAAAAAAATACCATCTATAATACTTGGTATATTTTTTTAAAAACTATAGACACTGTAGTAATATCTAGAAGGTGCACAACTTTTTTTTTCTAGAGTGGACAAGTATAATATAAAACTTGTAAAAAATGCAATATCAATGAACAGTATTATTATTTTTTTAATATATAGAAAGACCCAAGTAAAAAGACTACATAGCGGGTGTCGTCACGCCTTTACAATTCAATCAAAAGTATCACTGGAAAATACCAAGCAATAATGTAATTTCCTTCCTGGCACTCTACTGACTACTGACAATAAGTAGACATATAGATGCTCATTCACTCATGAAGCGAATTTTTCCTTCAATTTTTTCCGCATTATTGACTCGCCCCTCTTTTTGCTGTAGTACAAACAGTATATAAAAATGATGATGATGATGGTGGTGGTGATGCTCATGACAGAGACACAACTGGCATTTGAAGATGTCTACTTAATATTGCTATCATAATTTTTATAGGTAGGTAGGTAGGCAGGCATTCTTTTTTTGCTGCAGGGAAAGAAACGCAAGGACCATATATAATAGATATGTGCATATGTATATATGTATATTTTTTAGTTTGTCACAAACTGTTTTCTATTTTTTTTCCTCAGAATATCAACTTTTTTTTATTATTTGCTGTACTTAATTCAATGCTAGGGGAAATATCCGTGAGGGCTTGAAGGAAAAACTCAAATATTTGCATTTCTCTTTGGCATACTGAAGTAGAGCAGGACTGGGGAATGCTGGGAGGGAGCAAATGAAAAAATTCAATTTTGCTACTGAGAAAAGGAGAAAACTCTCAAGTAAATATGAAATTGATAAATAAATGGAGTTTAATATACTTCGCAAGTTAGAACGCGGTAAAGTGTAAAGAGACCGGAATAGGGTGATCTGCATTCGCCTGTGTGTGGAGTGTAATGTAAAGAGAGAGGAGCATTTAACGAGATTTTAGACTGGTGACGGGAAATTGGTAGATAGATAGACGCAAGGCAGGACAAACTTTTTGGATTAAATCCGGTTTAGGCAGACATGCCGCAAACTCACTTTGCCACATAGTTTCACTTGAGCAATGAGCAAGAGTAATAGTAATATTAATAATAATTTGACATTTGAAATATTCTCGTGGAGCGGGACTTGCTACATTCCGAAGGTTTTCACAACATTTTCCCATAATTTCTCTTCTACACACAAAACACATGCATGAACCCCTTCAAAACTTGTACATTTTGTTATTACCATCTTTATTATTTTACGGATGGATATATTTTGGATGGACAGATAAGCAGAGGGCCTTGTCTATACATTTGTTGTTGTTTTCCCTTGTCTCTGATTCATTTTGCGCTGCTGCTGCAATTGCTATTGCTGCTCACCAGTGCGGATGGGAACTTTGAAGTAACCCTCGCCACAAAAGCGACGTTGTATCACAGCGGTTTAGTTGAGTGGAAGCCACCTGCCATTTACAAGTCTTCCTGTGAGATCGACGTTGAGTATTTTCCATTCGATGAGCAGACGTGCATCTTAAAATTTGGAAGTTGGACCTACGATGGATTCAAAGTTGATCTCCGCCACTTTGATGAGGTTGAGGGCTCGAACGTTGTTGAAGTTGGGGTTGATTTGACAGCGTTTTACTTTTCAGTGGAATGGGATATTCTAGAAGTGCCAGCCGTGCGGTAAGCAATTTTTTTCTACTCTTTCTCTCTCTCTCTATTCTGTTTGTATAATATAATCGCATTTACCAAACCCAATATATATATATATGTAGTCATCACATTGCCCCATTTTATAAAGTGGTGGTGATGATGATGATGATGATGACGATGTATGCCATGCTGCTGCTATTTTGTGGGTTTTAAAATCCACTTTGAAACGTGTACTTATTATTATTATATATCTCAAAAGTACTGAGCTGACATGAAAGTGAAAAGCAAATAACAGTTTTGGACTATATTGTGGTTTTCCGTTTTTGGGGTACACTGAGAAAGCCATAGGGTGCCTAGTGACGGTATACATAACAAGTGCGCTTGTTACACGTACATATATAGGTTGCCATGCTATAACAAATTGGGGATAGAGACGACATCAAATCACAAGTTTTTAATACTATTTTTCTCTCTCTCTTTCTTTCTGGCTCTGAATCTGCCTTTGGAATATGTGTCTAAATTGATGATTCCCTTGAGTGAAACCAACTGTGAATTTTAATAAACCAACAGGAACGTTGTTGTTTGTTTGATCAATCATTTTAATGAGCAGGGCTGCACAAGGCATGTCATGAGTAAACAAATGGAAAACATGATATTATTATTATTATTTGGAAAAGCGTTACAGACAGTTAGATATATAGGTGTGGTTTTACTACTACCACCACTACTACGTTTATTTTATTATGTTTTTTGACGTTCATTATTATCCGCTAGGAGAATGCAACGTAGACCGAGAGTCAATTCAAAAGTTGGTAATAGCATTACAAACTCCATCAAATAATGACTTACATCACAAAAGTTGTACTTGACAAACGTAAACATGGTAATGATCAGAAAGCGTAAGTATGATAGGATGAGTAGCCCATCAAAACGTTGATTTGGGTTTGATCAAAGAAAAAAAAGTAATTAAAAAGTCAACCGTACAGAATAAACTTGTGTGCTCATTTTAACGTGAAAAATGGGCACTTTTGTAAATGACTCACTAAATGAAGCATCACACTACCTATAATATTTTTCTCTTTATTTTTCCTATGGTTTTAATGGCAGTAATTAACTGGTTTTTTATATATTTCTTCTTTTTTGCATTTTCTTCTCCACTGATGAACGTATTAAGTAATTAGTCCATAAAGTTTAATCACATTACACCCACATTTATTATTAATAATTAAACTCTAGTAATTGCAGTCAACCATTATAATGAATACATTACTTCCACAAGTTTAGTTAAGGCTTTCCGTAGAAAAATTGTATGAAAAAATGCTGACGCAATTATAAAATATTTTTTTGCCTTTCAATTTTAAATTGCGTGCTCCAACCAAATACTACCTCAGAAAACAAATTCTAAAAAAGCACTTTCTCCAAACCCTGCCCTGATTACTGAACCATTAACACCGAAAATTTTCAATGGTTCTTCAAAAAATAACTCACATTAAAATTCACAATTTTTATAGCACCACCACCACCACTTGACATTTCAGCAAAAAAATATAAAATTATTGTCACGTCACGTTGTCCCTAGAGCGAAAATAATAATAATAACATAAAATACAATATTATGTTGATGTAATTAAAATTAATGAAATTCGCGGTTGGGTTCTAAAATTTCAAAAAGGAAACATGTAAACATACACACATACACGTATGCATGTAATCACAACAAAGCAGTACTTGACTTTGTAATAATATATTTCCATTTCTTAGAAAGCAGTTTTTTGCTGTGCTTGTTTGCAACAACAATTCAAACGAAATCCTAATCCTCTCAGTAAATTATTTACTGGAAAATACCAAACTTTTTCACTTCTTCTTCCTCAGTAATAATTTTAAAAGCCTTTCTCATCAAAAATTCACTAATTGCTTTATTTGTGTTTAGCCCGAACAAAAAAATACAATATTGACAATTATACAAAGGAAAAAATATACATAACTCTACCCAAGATTTCCAAAGAGTCTCAAACAAAAGACTCAAAGTAAGTGGAGGAGAGAGCAGAAACTAGAAACACGTACATATCTACAATATACACACGATTACTACTTTCATTCTTTTTTCCTCTCAAACAACAACCACCACTACTACTACATCCACCACCACCGCCAAAATCCATCCATACAATGAAACTTTCTCTCTCTCATTTCCCAAACTCTTTCACTTGGCATTTTGCCAATACCAGTTTTTCCCCCTCTTGTCGTCCTTGATCACAGCGAAAGATGTATTCCTACGCATAAATTTTCTACTGAAGCAATTCACTACATCTACTTCACAACTACACATAGATTACTATTAAATTATAGCAGATACAGCACCACCACCACCGCATTATCATCGTGTGTGTCTAGGTAAATTTCTTCTTTTTTTTCTTCTTCTGTACTTCAAACATCAATGCATACATAATTCATCATAGATTGCCTTACAACTCATGGAAGAGCACCAAGCAAATTTAAACTTATTGTTGTACCTTCTCTCTCTCTCTCTGTTACCGACTCACTCACTCACTCACTCACAACTACTTTACTTACTTACTTACTTTTACAACTACGACTACATGTTAAAAAGCCCACGCCACAAATTTATCAAACCTCACAAGAGATGTATCATTCATCATCAACAGAAGCAGAGCATTAGGAAATGTGACTAGTTTAGTAATGCTCTCTCTCTCTCTCTGTCTCCCCATCTAACTACCTTACTTGCTTGATGGATTACATAACTTGACTGGAGAAAAAATAAAATAAAAAAAGTTTTTCCTTTCCCTAAAGTTTATTCTTTGCGAAATGCACGTACCTACATATTATACATAAATAGTGTATTATTCTATTATTCCCAACGCTACTTGTGAGCAGTTTAGTTCGCCCCAAAAAAACAAGCAATAAACTGGTAGGCATATTATTCATCTATGTGTATACATATATTATTACTATGGTTATGTATGCAGAGGAGGAGGAGATGATGACGATGATGATGATGATGATGATGACAAGGACAGGTACACCAAATCATCATTGTCATCATCATCATCATCATCATGAGAAGCAGAAGGAGCAGCAGCATCCCGGTGCTAATGTTGTTGAAACTATATGCATGTACTACATAAAGTCATCTTGTCAATCATTCCCCATTATATTCTCTAATGCCTGCTCCCCAGTGCACAACAAACAGATGCTGGTAATTTTCATGTGAGCTTGTATTTTCTCTTTGCTTTTACAGAAATGAAAAGTTTTACACGTGTTGTGACGAGCCCTACTTGGATATTACTTTCAATATAACCATGCGGAGAAAGACGCTTTTCTACACTGTCAATCTCATCATTCCCTGCATGGGAATTTCTTTTCTTACTGTTTTGACTTTCTATCTTCCATCTGATTCTGGAGAAAAGGTAAGTTCTATTATATATATATATACACATATACATATATACAGACGTATATTTACAAATACAGTTGCATTATTATCCCCATCAACAAAAAATAATATGCTCCCTGCATACCATCTTCTACTTCTTCTTTTCTACCCATCTAAACCCATCCATTTATTTACAATGTACGTCCAAACTATTAGTTACATCAGCAAGACGATAAAAAAAGAAATGTGAAGAGTAAAACGAGCAAAAAAAGAGAAAAAAAACTTTGCACATGTTCCATAATCAGAAGAAAAAACCGAATTCCTTATATATACATACATTTTTTGCTTCTTTCTGTTTTTTTTCTCTATCCGCTGTCCTCCACACTACTCCTCCCCTTTCTTCCAACTTTCCTATATACAGACAAAATATAAAGAAGAAAAAAATGTGCAGCAAACATATATATATAAATATATATTACCATTTCATTTCGCCTTCTTTTCTTTTATTTTTCTTCCTTTTTTCTCTTCTTGCTTTTCAAACTTGTTTCGTTCAATACATAAAACCTTGCATTACTACTAGTATAACGACCACTACGACGGCTACTACTACCACTATTGCTGCTGGTGCTGCCTTACCAAAAAACAGTTCATCTAGAATTTGAGATCAAATTCCACTCTCTTCTTCTTCTTCTCCTTCTTCTTCTTTTCCTCCTCCTATTTCCTTCTTCTGTCTATACGAAAAAGAAAGAAAAAACTCAATGTTACTATGTGTTGAGCAAGCCTCTTCTGTGAAAACGAAGACGAAAAAAGAGAAGAAAAAAAAAACTTTTCTCACTCTAGTCTTTCATTCTCGACAAGCACAGCCCAATAAACGTTGTCGTTACACACCATCAGCAGTCACCATCTTTCCCCTTTTTTCCCTACGCCATTTATATTATATCTTCCACTACTTACTTTCTCCCTTTATTTTCTCTGCTACTGCCGCTCAAGTAGCCTGTAAAAGATTAAACTACTTGTGAGGAAAAGAACATATGCTTGTTACAAACAAAAAAAATATGCAAGTACTACTATCTGATACTTGCTTCAGAGCATCTTCTTCTTCTCATTTTACCAAAAAAAAACAACCAAGCATTAACCATAGATGGTCTTCTTCTTAAGCATTTTAACACTATGTACATCTTCCTTCTCCAATAATACTTGTTCTACTAGCACCATCATCATCATCATCAAATACGATGACGCCGAAGATGATGCTGATAATAATGAGTAACTTTAAATGTTACTTGTGTACTACTACTATTACCACTTCCATTGCTACTTTTGCTACTTCAGTTACATAAAGAGCTAGTAAAAAAAGAGAAAAAGTAATGGCAAATTCGTCCTTTTTCTTCTTCCTTTGAGAATGCAAGGTGTGTTGCTGCTGCTGCTGCTGTTGTTGTATAATGTAATGTTGGGTGGGTACAATTCATTGGTTGGATTTTTCGGGTAGACTTGTGATGAAATAACAACAAAGAGTTGCGCTGCTGCTGTGTCTCTCTCCTATTTTTTTCTTGGTGTACATTCTTTTTTTCTGTCGTATATAAAAGGTAGTCAAAAAATATACACGTTTCTTTTTTTCTTAGTACAATAAATAAATAGGGATGTATGTACGTATATAAAAGAGGGGACGAATGTTTAGGCACATGAAATAAAAGAACAATGCCCTCTTTACCCTCTCTCTGTAGATTAGCGAGACAGGTAGCAGTAGTGGTAGTAGTAGCAATAATGTAGAAAGTGTGTATAGGTTTGATGATCCCTTTAATCTTCTTCCTTTCTTGTGAGAAATTTTTTCATCCTGCTCAATACTTTCCACTTTCTTATAACAAGAAATATTAAGTTATTATTATTATTATTATTATTACAATTTATTAATTATTTACCAGCAGAAAATATTTTTGCTCGAGTAATGGAAAGAAGGGAATAGAAACAGCGTTTTTACAAGTTTATATAACGTTTTTGTCAGTCCGTCTGAAAACGGGTTTCTTATTGGCTGACATGACAACAGAAAACCTAAAAAAGGTAGGCCAAAATCGAGCTAAATACTTGAGCGCTTGCTGCAAATATACATATATATAAATATATATTATATATAAATATGTGAAAGTTTGCAGAAGAATAAGAAGATGATGACGATGTTTTATTCTCTCTCTCTCTCTCTCTCTATGTAACCTCAGGGTGTCGTGTGAGTTGATGCGTGTGTATTATTAACATCATCAGTTCAACCTGTTCCGTGCAAAAATAATACCACCCAAAGCAGCAACAGTGGCAAAACAGAACACACTGATTTTTCTTTTTCTTCGTCTTGCGCTCCAATCTTTGTCTGTAATAAACGTCGTTTGTCAATCAGTGTTAATACACGTCACATTCGGTTGTCTGTCCATGTGTGAATTTATATCCCTTTCTTGTACCTACGCACACACACATATACACACGCCGCTGAATATAAAGAGGCAATGCACACATACATGCATGTGCACAAAATTGTCTACAAGTTTCTTTTTTTATTTCTTTCTTTCCAACCAACCAACCAACAAAATACACCCATGAACTTTGAAAAAATATTTATATAGAAAATTAGCTTTGAGAAGAGTTGTTGGTAGTACAGTACAGTGGCTCTGCTGTTATTGCTGCTGTTGGCATTGATGATGTTACACAATGCCAAAACTACCGTTACAGCTGCCGTCCCGTAATAATAGCTTTTATGTAGGTATGTGTATAATGCTGTATTGGTTTATTATACACTGTCTACTTTCTCAGCGGTAGAAGGAAAGAGAAGAAGAAGAAGAGAATTTCATTTTCTTTTTTGTGAAAAGAAAAGAGGAATCGCTCAAAGTAAGAAAAAAGACAAGGCTGTTGTACTAACGTCCGCGTAAATACTCCGGTGGCAAGTCAAAATAAATAGAGAGGGAGAGAGAGAGAAGTTTGTGTACAATCAAAGGTGGATAAGTAAGTACCTATCTGGTAGTAGTAGTAGCCCTGCACGATGTTCAATTCTGTCATCATTTTTATCATCATCATGATCATGATCATGCTCGTCCACAACGAAGTTTTCCTTATTTTTTCTCTGAATACTTCTTCTTCTTCTTCGTTAGCTGGCAATATTGGTTGGTTGCGTTGTTGGCGAAAAGGTATAAAAATAACAAACTCTTTTGCTATGTTCCCAGCATCTTCTTTTTTTTCTTCTTCATCTTCTTCCACTTATTTTTTTTGCCGTTTTCACCAGGATCTTTCTAGACAAGTTTTTATTACATAGTTTGATCGTATACAGCAAAAACAGTCGGTCTTCTTTTTTTCGGAAATGAGCTGCAATGCGAGCAAGGAATAGAAAAAGGGTTGATTTCGCTTAGTCTTTCATCCTTCGTAGTCGTCGACGTCCTCGTCGCCGTCGTCGTTCTCTTCTTCTTTTTCTCTTTTTCTTCTTCCCTCTACGCTTATTTCTTAGAATCTTGTGTTTGTTTCTTCAAATACGTATATACACACACACATATGTATGTACATAATATGTGTTCCCTTCTCTCATTTCTGCTTGTTCTCATTATTCTTCGTCTTCCTGGATTTCCTTTTAGGATTCTTCCACTTGCCTATTTTTCTCTCTGCCTTATTTTTATCCACTTGAAAAAAAACTCCAGATGTATATATTTCTTTTTCATAGCTGACAAAGTCGAAGAATATAACAACACTTGTATTTTTCTTCTCTATAGCTACCACCACCACCACTGCACATTTTTTCCCTGCTCTTATCCTTCTTCTCTCGCTTTCTTTCTTTATATACATTTCTTTCTAAGACGGCAAAGTACCTACTCCACTTTATATACGTAGGTACTTGTATGCTCAATTGTTCTTGAGAATTTATATAATTTTGTTCTCAATTCTTTTTTTTCTCTCTCACTCTCTTGTTGATGTGTGCAGTAGTAGCAGTTGTAGTAGCATTGATCGTACTGCCACAAAAGCAGCAGCAACGAAAGTGTAAAAACAGAAAAGAAAACCAAAGAAAAATATATATCTAATAAAATTATCTGTATATGTATGTATATGTTTGTACGTATCTCTCTGTACGTACTTTTTGCTGGCTATCCATCTTTCTACAAATTCAATGCACACATATACCTACACACAGACATTCGTAGAGATGCACACGTTTCTATCGTTCTTCTTTGCTGAGTCGTCTACCCTATAACTACTTTAGCCTTCATGCTAACTCGCTAGAAAACACTATTTTCTATTGTTGATGTGGTAACGACACAAGGAATTTCTTGTTTTTTCTCTCCTTCTTCTTCTTCGTTCCTTTCTCTCCCTTCTTCTTGTTAGAAAGAATAGCTCGTTATTCGATCATCTACTTGTATGCTAACTTCGTTTACGTTTATTGTTATATTCATCTTATACGATCAGTCCAACTACTACAACTACTACTACCACTACTGTGCACACGTTTTATTTTATAAAGTTATGTGTGATGTGAGTAAACGAGACGAGAAAAGAAGAAGAAAAACAAGGATGAAAAAGAAGCAGAGTAAGTGTACAACTGGAAATGGTTTGGTTTTTTAGGACTATTTTTTTTCTTTCGAGTTTGTCGACTTGAAAAAAAGAAGAAGAAGAAAACTCGGTGGGTAAGAAAGAAGACGCAATGGATGATGGCCACTACCGCAAACATCTTAAATATGTGTAGTAGCCATGGAGGTCGTGGCAATGATGATGATGATGATGATGATCATATGAGGATAGTAGTAGAAATTGAGTGGAGTGGAATTACTGCATATACTACATTTCCTTCTATTTTTTTCTTACAAGTCGGCAATTCAAATGTATACAAGAATGTATATATATACATGTTTATGGGATACCTGCTACTGCTTTCTACATGCATGCATACATACATTACTAGCGTAACGAAGCACTTCCTTGTGCCATCCTCCGTAACAGGATGGATGAATGGTTGAATGGGACGTGATACCTATTGATTTTATATTTTTTTCTTCGTGCCATCACCGTCTGTATTTGTATATGCTAGCCCAGCGTATATATTGTAGTATTTGTATAAAAATGAATGTATAATAACACATTATGTATATATATTACTAACTTGTGTGGTGTTTTTTTCTCTCTTTTTTCTTTTCTTCTAGGTGACTTTGGCAATTTCTATTCTCATTAGTCTCCATGTGTTCTTTC
>JAHZMT010004886.1:0-20459 GCA_027743785.1 Sinhomidia bicolor | reverse complement strand
GACTTTACCCGCTGAATAGTCCAATTCCCAATAGAATGTGATGTCCTCGCCGAGCCGTATGTTGAAAATGGCTTCGGCGACCGCCCATAAAAGGGCAAACCGAACTATCAGCCTCAACATCCCCCAACTTGAAAGTTTTCTTAATCTACAGCGTGCTGATTTACATGATGAGCTTTCCAAGCAACTTGCACTTTCTCCCCGGAAAAAACTCGACCGTGTTTATTGTCTCTCCTGTCAAAAATGAAACACCACTTGTACCCTGAACTCTAAATGTTGACAAACAGCAGTCCAATAAAATATGATATCATCAACACGTATTACCCAAAACTTAATATGAAACGAACAAAAGTTTGCTATTAAAAATAGCAGAGCATTCCAAAGTACGTCTTCTACTGAAAGAATTATCTTTCATGTCACGGCTTTTCAATCCTTTCATCAATTCTTTTCCCCTTTACAAGTTTAATACTACAGCCTCAAATGTGCAGTCCTATCTGACAGCATGATTTGCGAAGAAAGATTTGTGAAGAATGCTTTATGCCTTAAACTTGTGCATTTTTATCATCCCATACCTTTACTCTCTACTTTATCATCATCATTGTGTTCTCTCTCAACTTTTACTTCATGTTGGTAAAGATAGTGCGCGGAGAAAGAACTCGGAACTCTTTAAAAAGTTTCTTCTCTAGACATCTTACTTCGGTATTCTTTATAAAATTATGATCATATTGGAATTCCTTGACGTTTAGTGTATGGAGTTTTTATTTTTGGACAATACCAAAGTATCATGGAAGGGATAAATATATTTAGGCAGATATGTAATGTCCTTGCCTTCTTCCCCGCATTAAGTATGTATATTGCATACTAGGGGGAAACTTAATAATGATTATTGCGTACTCCACATTTTTCTTTTTTACTGCATATCTTCTTGGCATTGTAAGCTGCATTCCAACACGTTCACCACAGACTCATGAACACCGTTTTGCTCAACAAAGCATTTTATTAAATTTTTCTTTTGTGACCAACAAGTTGACTGGTTAGACTTAGAATTCTATAGTACCATAAGTGTGAAGCAGTTGTAGCTTATGTCATCGCTATTGCTATATTAGAGCTTTGGTATGCGTTTCATTACATATTACACGCAATAATAATGCACATTATTCTTTTCTTTTTTAAAAGGAATAGTTATATAAGTCAAATGACAGAAAATAATGAACATTTTACGTTTTAGTCATCAACAAAAAATTTTTTAGTAAATTTTTTAACGGAAATAGCGAGGAAAAACTTTTTGACACCAAATAAACTGCAGACTTACCTATGTGGGTGATAGTAAGTAGAAGTAGACATGGCTATGTACCTATACACGTAGGTATGGAATGGTATAAACTTTTAACGTCTGCATGCAATCAAGTGTGACTTTTCCTCTTAGAATTCCCTATTCGTCAGTACAGTGACTGTCAGTGTCAATTGTATATTAACTTAATGTCAAATTGCAATAAATTGAAAAGTATGCGCTTACGTTTATTAAAAGCAAAACATTGTCCATTTCCTTTGCTATGACGGATGACTAATTTCTCTAGTTTTCATTAATCTTTTCTTATCACATGTGACGCAAGTTACTGATGATGATGTGATGTACAATAGCAAATATTTTTGGGTTGCTGATATTTAAAAATTTTGCTGTGGCATGTTGTGAGACGTGACACAAAAAATACCACAAAATAATAAATCATCGAATTTCCTCTAACTGTTTTTATAATATTATTAATAAATAATAATACTAAACTTTCCTGTAAAATAATAAACATAAAACAATTAAATATCAGTCGCATTTAAATATTAGTCAAATCAAGATTCACCTGATTTCAAAACAAGCTACATCTCAACTATTTGGCAGTTGATGTTTAATTTACTGTAACTTTTGTTCGACCTAAATACGTGAAGCACAACATACGGATAAACGTACATATTGTATAATGGCGTATCCATATTCAAATCCACGTGCTTCTTCGTATATTGCAACTGATGACATTCCTGCTGTTCAGTACAGACGAAACTCAAGGAGACTCAGTGAAATAAGGCTTGGTGGAGGCAAACAAGAGATCACCACAAGTAATCTTCATCTGCTAGATGCATTACGGTCAGCCACTTCGGATGATGTGGTAAGTTAAGTTGCGGAAGCTTACATTTTACACTCTGAGTGCCCAAATTACAACGTAGTTTACAATTTATTTCATTTGTTAATTTTCCACGCAATGCCAATTTATCCGAATAAGCAATCAAGCGATAGACAATTACTAAAGAATTCAAATGAAACCAGTTTGTTTATTCTGCTGCATTTCAATTTCAAAGGCCATGTTTTGTGCAGTTATCTGTAACGAGATAAAAGATTTATGCCATGCATGTGTAAATGTAATAAACACTTTATGTACTGAGAAAAAGTACATACATGCAAATGTAATACTAGTCATGTTTCCCTTTGTTTACACGAAAATATATGTAGGTCTCGCGAATCACAAAGTTTGGGCTATATATGTAGGTTAAATTTAAAAATAAATACATCAATCCAAAACTTGGAAGCAAATAAACATTACCTTGTCTATCATGCTGTTAATTATTATCTGGTACAAGAATTAGTTCAGTGAAAAATAAAATGCAGAGATTGCAAGGAAAATCCATTATCTCAACGGCATCATGGTATATTATATTGGCATAAATACAACAAATGCCACGATGCCCTGCCACGATGCCTCCGTCATCGGGAGCAATATCTGTATAACATGTAAATTGATCAAATTATATACATATATGAATCCCAACCGTGAAGTTTTATGCGAGTCTTGAGTCTACATAGTTGTAATTTTGAGAATTTACATGAGCCTAGACACAAATTTGTTTTCCTTCTTGTTACACACTTTTCTCATGTATTTTCCGCTTGCTAAAGGCATTCTTGCAATTTACGATAATTATGTTCAAACAGGTAACATGTGGACTAAAAGTGGTAAAATTTGACCAGCGTAAGATTTCATGTTTTAAGCAAGATTTGAAGAATATAAACATTATATGTGTAAACATATACCCACACTTCAAATGTCAAAACTATTTAGGCATTTATAAATCATATAAAACATAAAGCATTTGGCCAGCTTTCCACTCCTTTTTGTTCTTTTGATACATTTCCAGTTTTTTTATATTACAATAATAAGTTCCGACACAGAAAACTCCTACTCCTTCCTATAACTTCAACTCCCATCAAAATGACTGAAAATGGACAGGCCACGTCAAAGTCAAAAGTATGTATATAAAACACTATAGCCACTAGTCATTTCGTCTGGCGACTACTTACATACTGCGGCCGGATCCCACGCCAAGTATTCATATCACTACATTTTTATATAATGTTTTTATACTACATAATATTGTACTCTTGTTTTGCTTTATCGTTATCGATCTAATTTTCTTTTCTTTTTGCTAGTAAAAAATACTTGTGACTGACTGTAATTAGTAGATTTTTGTGTTGTGGTTTCACTGGTAAATGTCTTGGTTAGTTGGAATTAAAAAAGTTCTGTATATTTACATGTAATTTAGCATGCTGCAGTTTATTCATACTTAATATAGAGCAAACAGTTGAGGTTTATTTTTTTCTTTGTTTTTTGTGTACATACTGCACTAACTGCACGCACGCAAGTACACGAGTATGTAGATATTGTCTGTTTATACAGTAAAACAATAAGTAGCTTCAGTGTAACTATTTGGCTGGAGAACCGGTCAAGGTTTGGCACGAGATCGATATTTCGACAAAGTCTTACATATATATAAGCATATATTACAATACAATGCATTGCAGACATGATAGGTTTGGCAACAGTTAGGCACTTTTAAAAATTAGATACAACAACGCAACGTCTATCTAAAAACAGTGCGGTTGTAGGTGTGGTCTAAAAGTAGCAACAGATAAAATTCCATTCGACTGTATTTCCACATGTAAACTAAAAATAGCTGGAAAGACAAGAGGTCAGAGGAAGTGGGATTGGAAATTCATGCTTTTTTAAACACACTGGATTAAATTGATTACTTACTAGTTGGTTTTGTTGTACGCAAATCTAAAGTACCTAAATTCAGATCAAGTAAAAAGTAGTAAACATGAAGTACAAGCCACCGCTTACGAGTGACATCGTGCAAGCTGGAGAAGTAGAATTGAAGTCTCTAGTGGCAAAAGATTCTCAAGTACAAGTACCGTATTTACTATGAATTGTGTAGAATGCATTATTTAATGCACTTTTGTATTTTTATCTACTAAAGTGCTCTCAATTTTTGCAGGAAAACGAAGATGATTATATCATCAAGGAGGAATACTATGCCCCGGAGGGTCTTTGGGGTTGGGTGATCGTGTTTGCTGCTTTCTCAACGAATTTTGTTGTAGATGGCATTAGTCTCAGTTACGGAGTTATGACAGAGGTACTTACCAGTCCAAAGAATGAAACGGATCAGAATGGCACTATTGTGTCAAGTACTGAAAGTTCCATTAGCATTACTCAGTATCAAACTGTTGGCAGTATTCTTCTGGCAGTGACTTTAATGATGGGTACTGATATGGTTTACAATAATAAAGAGATATTCTGCGGGGAATTTGTCGTTGACTGCAGCATATGTATCACCTAACCATGTGGACCTATTTACCTATATAGGTCCGTTGGCATCAGTAATAGCTGAAAATTTTGGATTTCGCCGAACAGCAATGTGCGGCTCTGTAATTGCTACTTTTGGAATATTTTTTGCTCTACTTCTTTCACCAAACGAGCCAAGCTTTTGGGCATTTGTTATCGGTTATGGAGTATTGACCGGAATTGGATTCGGAATATTATTCACCGTATCTGTTGTCATTGTCGGTCTCTACTTTTCAAAGAACAGAGCACTTGCCACAGGAATTACAGTTGCTGGAACAGGGGTCGGCACTTTGGTCATGGCTCCAGTTATGAACTTAGTTTTGGAGTGTTTTGAGTGGCAGGGAGCAGTTATATTCCAAGGCATACTTTGTGCCGTTTCTCTTCTATTTGGGGCATTGTACAGAGAAATTCCTAAACGAGGTATTCCATCATAACTTAAATGAATTCCAACTGTTTTAAACATTACAAATAAATTGTGAGCTTTTTACATTATTTCGCCACGACAGAGGTCAAGCATAAAAAATCAGATTTGAAGCGGTTGGAATCAGACAAGACGACAGTCAAACAGCAGCTGAAAGAGTTACTCCTTTCTCCTTCCTATCTAATAGTTTCCATTTCTGGATCGCTGATCATGATGGGGTATTTTGCACCATTTGGATTTCTTGTTGGTACGTACCCAAGAGCTATTACTCTTTCGTTTTGACTATAAATTCAAATAAAAATATTGTTTATATAATATATTTTATCTATAAATGATAACTTTATAGATAGTGCAGCAGACCACATTGGTAAGGAACAAGCTGTTTTCCTACTCTCCATTTTGGGAATTGCTAATGCAATCGGACGCGTGTTTTTTGGCCTTCTGGCAAATAAAATTGGTCAGTCTCTACACATCTCCAACATTGCTTTAACCGCGGGAGGTTTGGTTACTGCTTTGTATCCTTTTGCGGAAACGCACGTTTGGCTAGTTGTATGTGCGGTTGTTTTCGGATTGTATTCTGGTTAGTCTTCAACTGTGTGGTTTATACGTATATTAGACAGTAGTATAAAAATTAATGATTAATTAGTTAATCAAATTATTAACCATCGAATAGCATGTTATATAACAATATTCTTTTGGGTCCTTCTTATCTTAGCTGTGTTTGCTTCACTGAGGTCAATTGTGATTATGAATATCGTTGGAGAAGTCAAATTTAATGTCGCATTTGGTCTCTCACTTATGTTCATGGGTGTTGCTACACTTTTCAGCAATTCATTTGGAGGTGACAATATTTTTTCAAATAGTGAAGATTCTTTTAAATAGATTGTTTGCCATGTAACATGTGATGCTTTCATGGCTTGTCTTCATAAAAAGATTGCGTTTAGTTTGGTCATGTTTTATTTACAGTTTACATATTATTGTGTATATTTATACAGGATATCTAAAAGAGACCACCGAGAATTATGACATGTCTTTCTATGTCGCTGGAGGATTTCTAATCTTATCCTCCGTGATTTGCTATCCATTGCCTTTTATCCTGCGATGTGAAAAGGGGGTGGAAAATGAAATATCCGAAGACTATAAAGCAAGCCAGCAGAGAAAATCACTTGTTGATATTACTGTAGATAAATAAGCTTGCGTTCACATAAAAGTTCGTTTTCCCAATCGCTACAGTTTTTTAATGCATTTTGTTATTACTACATATTTTATCATGTAAATATATAAATAACGCTTGGTCTGGTTTTTTAATGAAGTTGAAAATAAACTAAAACCTTGAAAAGAGAAAAATTGATGTAACCAAAATTTACTTTAACCTTGATAATTACATCTCAATATTATGAAATTTTATGATTTTATACATACATACATACACATATATAGACACTGCTGTACAATGGTAAAATGAACTGATTTAAAATGATAATTTTTGCTGATCCGTAAATTATATCACGTCATAGTGCAATCTTTGGTGATGTAGTAATCATAATATAATCATATGAAAACGATAATAAACTAAAGTTTTTGTAGGGTCAAACGGGTGCATGATAGACACTTATGCTTTATATTTGTACAGGTAATTAGTATATAATTACATATTGTAAAGACCCTGTGCAATGCTTTCATTATCTAATCATAAACAAAAAATGTACATCTTAAACTTTCAAGATCAAGGTCAACAAGAGAATGTCGTTGTCGTTGCTCGTTCGACAAATGGTAAATATGGTATGGGTTCGTTGAGGAAATGTGAAAAAAGGTTAACAGTCTAAATTAAATAAAGCTTCATGTCAACCAATAGTGTAATCCAGTTTGTAGTTTCCAACATTGGCTTCATCTTATCTTATGTAATGTAGGTCTGGGTAGGTATATTTTCTACCATATACCATATCACATTACATTTTATCTCAAAGTTTACAAGTCCATGTTGTAACCCAAGATAATTGACATCAAAGAAATGATTTTATATACAACATTTGAAAAAACGATCAAGCTTTCTGGCACTAGAATCATGCTAGAAGTATTCAACTAAATTGATAACGGTTACTGCCCATTTATTGCTAAATAGTAACCGCGTGATCTTTCTAGAGAAAATATAATAAATAGAGAAGATTTTGCAAAGTTCTCAAGAGTTGTTACGTGCGGTGACTTGAAGAGGGTAGTTACAAAAATTTAAACATAGTTTTGTCTGCTGGTTCAGATATTCGTAGCGTTGTACGCGATGAATAAATTATTTTTATCTGTAGCTCTTGTAGCTATTTTCAGTAAGTTTTGTTCATATAAACATTTAAAACATAAGTATATTTACAATATTATTTTACTCATACATATGTATATAATTAATTCAATTTTTAAAAACTGCTCTGTATTTACAGGTTCTGCAGTAACTGCTACCCATGATCCGGCTTGGAGTGATTTCAGAGGTACTATTTATGCCTACTATTAATTTCTACGATGGATTTTTTTGGTGCAAACTTGTTCAAAGATGTTGTAAATTTTTGAAATCTGAATTATTGCTCTCCGAACAATAGGGTCTTTCTTGATTGGGAAGAATGAATCCTTTGCACCGTTTCCCAAAACTACCAGTGACCCAATGATCACCTCGGAAAACTGGATACAACAAAGCACTGATTGTAGCAATGGAGGCCTTTTCAATGGATTTCAGTACATTAAGGGCAACGACTACTCGGTCGGTCTATTGTATGATAACAATGGAATAATTGCTGGAATTCAAATGCTGGTATGAGGCAAATGCATGATATCTTACCTTGAAACATAACCTTCTCCTTAAACAATATAATTGAACAAAATGAACAATTAAAATAATTTTTATTCCATTTCTTCAGATTCCCAAGAGTGTTGTGCTCACACCAACTAACACGCTCAATTACACCGCTATTCCCTATTATCTAAGTGTCACTTACAACGGAGAAGCATATTTCATCTTAACAGCCTATCTAGTTGACCCATGTATGCAAAATTTATGTGCTAAAGAGTGCACTACAATTAGATACAAGAATGTAAACGGTAATCTATTTTGAATAATTTTATAGCAACCATTTGCACTGGCGGAAGAACCTTTGATGCCCTTTCCACAGATGGTACTGGAACTGGACTTTGGTTTCAGAGCGGTGATAGCCCAGCATCCCTCCTTGAAGTTCCTCAAATACGTCCAGAAGATACTAACCAGGAAGTGAATATTTTTACCGTAAATAACTGCTTCCCTGCCATGGGTAATTGCTTCATACACTAAAACAGTATACTAGCACACAACAATATGTAATAATGAAAGTTAGACGTACCTATAAAGTATGGTCGCATCATACATTATCTGTCTTTGTACAGGTTTCCACAACTTTGTTAAGGTTCAACAATACGAGGAAACCAACTGCACAATAATGGTTCCATTCTTTAGTCTATATAATAAGAACAGCAAGCAGCTCCACGGTTTCGGATTCATTACTGTTGGAAATATCACAAACCCAAGATTTGAGCAGCCACCCGGACCTGCCATAAGGGTAGGTTTTTCAAGAAACAAACGCAAATATATAGGCGTAACTTATAGTTATTTTGTGTATGTAGTATATGGACGAAAAAAGTGTGCTTCTTTCGTCTATGAGTGTAACAATAATATTTCAAACTTTATTCATTTTGACAATTTCCTATTTTATATTTCAGTTGATTCTTGGTGCTGACCATACCCCACAATGTGTTTTGGACCTTCAACTCAGAGGTAAGATTGATGATCTTAGTCAATAAAAAAATCATAACAATAGTAATCCATTTTTTAGTACACAGGAACTAAACTATATATTATGCTACTTTTATATTACAGAGGGAGTCACTTCACTCCATGTTTTCTTTACCGACCGGCCATGGACGATTGGCTGCTCGGTATTTACTACAGCCGTGGCTTACGCTAAGGTTCTTGGAACATGGCTTGCTTCGTTTATTGCTGATAAAATAGCTGGATAAACATGTTAACATCTACCACTTGCTAACAGCAATGAATTACGAGTTCAAAGTTCAAACTTTGCATCAATGAATGCACTCTCAGTTAACCTTTCTAAAATTAATAAATAAAAACCAAGAATTTATCTGTTAAAGTTTTTACATGGGAATCAAAATAATTATTTATTTGCTTACATGCTACTTACCTACATATATATTATTTACATTTGATACGAGTACATGTTTATCATCTTAGACGTATTGGGTGGTCTAGTATAGGAGGACTAACCGTCAATTGTTAAAATCTCTTTGTAATTGTATCTTTTACAAGCGAATGCTGCATGTTGATTGATTATGGCTTAAACAGTTTTTTATCATACAATACGATTTAGCAACGCATCGTTAATTGTTGTTCATGATAAAAGTAAATGTGTATGTGTGAAGAAGCGTCAATATATAATTGAAATTGAAATTCAACAATGCGGTTCATTGTCGCTCAACGCTGTTTGGGCCGAGCTACCGTGTAATTTTGATGTCGGGTCAACTCAGACTTCCTGTTTCAACCCTTTCATTATAGCCGCTATATCATTATCAGAGAAATTACTCGGGTTCTAACACAAACGTTATGATTAAAAAAAAATACTAGAATTAAAATTTTGGACTCGTGTGCACTTATTGATGTAGTAAAGGTTTCAACAAGTTAACTTTTTCAATTCAGTTGGAACTTCCTCCTTAACGTCTAAACACTCTTCGACAAAATCAAAAGTGCTCTTTTTTATTTATCATAGTCAAGAGACTTATTTTTAAAAAATGGAGAATCGTTTTGTGTTCACGGTGTTAGCTTTACTAGCCATTCACAGTGTGGCAATGGTAAGGGATGCAAAAATGCCCACTTTCTATAAAGTGCATTTATTTAATCGAAATGTTAAGTGTATTAAAATCTGATTTTTCACAACATGCACTAGGCTGAAATGGATCTGGAGCAAAAGAAAATGTGCTTGAAAGAGAGCAAACGAGTTCTAAAAAATATGATGAAAAACTTCAAAGCATGTAACGACAAATTGAAAATACATCACATTTCTGGCGAGGAATATCAAAAGAAAATTGGGGCAAGTCAAATATTTTATAATTTATGTTTCATGATTTCTTAAATCATCCACCATTTCAATTTTCAAGTCAACTTAATTTTTGGTTTGGTTTAGTGTGTAGTAAAATGTGTGATGCAGAACCTTGGCTCGGTATGAAATATTAAAGCATTGAATTTCAAAGTACAAATTTACCGATTGAAATCACAGTTAAAAAGGCATAATATTTTGTGTACAGTTGGACGCAAATGATATAATGACATCTGAAAGTCTAAAAAAATCACTTGAGGCTCACATTCCTCCACAATATACCGAAGCATCTCATGAAAAGTTAATGGCTTGCGTCGGTACAGTTAGTAAGTAAAAATATTCTAGAATGGATTAAATTTAGTCGATGTATAGGTGACAGTAAAATATTTTTGAATTTTTTGCGGTTTGGGATGTTTTATAAGTATTAAATTTTTCGTGTACAGAATTAGACCCTAAGGATGAGAACTGTAAATCTTACTTGGACATGGGAACCTGTATGCAGGGAGCAATGGTGGAGGTAATTCGAAATGTTTGAGCATAATACATGTAAGTATGTTTATATGAGCTTTGAATTATATCCAAATTTTTCCTGAATTTTGCTTAGATTTGTGGTGAGCCACCTTTGATGTAAATTGTAAACTTGTGCGTAATCCATCACTGAAATCAAATCAATCTACAACATCAGAACAGTGTTAATGGTATTAACTTATCCTTGTCGGAATTTAAAAAAAAATGAATGTAAACCTCAGTTATGCCGGAAATAAAAAGTTCTGTAAGTTTTTATTAAGAGAAATTATTATGAAATAAAGTATTTATTTTAAGCACGAAGAAAGTTGGTAAAAATAAAATTGTTAGATTTTTTGACAATTGAATATATGGTCATATAAGAACAGAATTTTCATGAAACCATATTTTAATTTATTCTTTTCCAGACGGTCCATTAGAAAGCAGGTATGTATTTTACTTACACTCTCCCAGTCGACACATCTGAACAATAATAATAATAATAAGATAATAAGATGGTATGTCACACTGTCATTTTTATAAATATATGGCCGAAATGTTGGCAGTACGAATACAAAAGAATATAAACTATTACCCTTCCTTTCGCGCAAGTTGTTCCCTCCAAAGCTGGATGCAGCGACTGATAATAAATCAAATATCCTTTTCTCCATTGACAATACAGAGCATTACATATATTCTAAAATACGAAATCACATTAAATTATATACCCCATTTAAAATTACACTTTGTTTGGCAGTATGATTGAGACTATTTTGCCAAAAAATAATAATGTTTCATACGTTGTAGGGCGGTGTATTGGAAGTGTAAACGGTACATCCTTTACAGTCTGCAGCGCATTGCTCATTCACACCAAACTGTTGTCCCGGAAGTTTGTTGCTGCTAAACTTTATTGCACTGTCAGATTTTGCGCCTTTCTTTGTAATGCATGTGGGAGCGGGATTTGACATGTAACCTTTATTGATAAAGTCCTTCATGTTTTTCATTGAGCAGGGAGACCAATCCGTTTTACCACCGCCAGTAGTGGGAGACATAATATAAGAATTTGCATCGCAACCTCTATTTTGGCCAGTGCCGTCATGTTCCATGCCTAAATGAATGAGTGATTTATAAATAGCTATGATTTAACTATTCAAAATAATAGACGTATCTCAGATCAATACTATAATTATAAGCTATTTGATACTTATTGTTCCATGCCTATGCTGTGACCGATTTCATGAGCGGTTATGAAGGTGGATCCAAAATTCATTCCCTCGATCACGGAGCAACTCAAACCATTAATGCACAAAGTACTAAACCAGGCTATGCCTGCCGTAACATTGCTGCCGCTTTCTTGCAAATCCATACCAGTCAAAAGCAAAGCATGGTCCCATAAACGTCCGTATTGGTTTTTTTCTGCAGCGTAGCCACAAAATGATTTCAGATACTTGGTTGCATGTCCATTGTGATCTCTCATCGCTTTTGGTTTGACCGTTTCTATTTCCATATGTACAAGTCTGAAGGACAGGTTGTCTGTAAAGCTGGGTTGTTTGTACAATACGTTCATCTATTTCAATATATTTCAAAAGGAAAGTTTTTTTTAATTTTGATTTTTTTAAGCATTGTCACTTATAACCTTATAACCGTGTCAAATTTTGCTTATACGTTGTTAATCACAGCTAATACATATTGGTTCATCTTGGTCGTGGTGTCTTTTGGATACAATGTCTGCCATACTTTGTACAGGTCTTTGTCAGTAAAAACTGCAATCTCCACAACTTGATTTTTTGTACTCTTTGCTTTCTTCGGTGTTTTACTCTGCGCCTTTTTGCGTTTTTGCTGCTTGCCTTTTCCTTTGGAAAGCGTTGCCATCACTGGAGGCATTGAGTTTTTGCAATCAGTGCCATCATTGCAATCTTCTCCGCTTTGTATTAACGAATCGTCAAGTACAGTGTTCTCATCGTTTTCCTGACCCATGCTATTGGTAGAATGTACATTTTCTCGCGTGTCCTCATCTTCTAGAGAGTCCAGATTACCCAACTGATTTTGACTGGCCTTTAACAATTCTTCGGGTGGAACTCGCAATATGTCTAAAAAGGTTTAGCGCAAGTTGAAGCGCATTCATACACATTGCAAACAATTTCTACAATTTTACAGTAGTTTCTCGTCATTTTTTGAATACCGTCTACAGGTTGATTGCCGTTGTAGATTCCACCAGGTGAATTTACCTTGAATGCTTTATGTGACACCAAAGGCTTTTTGGATGAATCAGTACTGCGTTTTACGATATTATTATAAAATTCATTGTGGTGCTGATGGTGGTAATGTTGGTGATGATTAGTCACATTTGGATTAGGTCTGATGTAATACTGTTCATGAGGTAGTAGCAAAAGGCCCTCCTAAGGATTCAGAAGAAGACATTCAAATGATAAATTCCTCAGATGCTTGATACAAGAGTTGATAGATTAGTACTGCGTTTTTTACTTACAAATCCAAATTTATGATGGCAGGTAGACAGGGACACGAGCCCACCTTTGGAGTAAGTACCGCCTGTAATTTCACTCACAGTTCCAGAGTACAAACAGTCAAGATGATTAGCATCCTCAGGAGAGATTCCCCTTGAAAAATAATAAAAAGATTTGCATTATTAGAAGATTAATATGTCTTCATTACTCAATATTTTTCTTGGGTACCTACAACTGATCAGGATGAAACAGTCCTTCTGTTTTACTAATATGGATTATATATGATGTCTTTTTTGCAGGGAATGTCGCATTTATGACATGAAATCCATGTGAATGAAGCTTTGGTCCGTGAACCTTTGAAAGAAACTGCATGTCCAAATCATCCCAATTGAGTGAAAGTTCTACAAGGCAATAATCCTTGTAATTATTACTTTTACTAAAACGAATTTATTGACTCTACCAAAAAGTCAATAAAATGATCAAAGCTCAAACAAAGGCAGAAAACATGCAAGCATAATAAATAAAACACATATCCATAATTACAAAAAAATTCATGATACTAATACACTTACGTATTGAAATGCACAACCAATAGGTTGATGGGAAAAAACCGCAAAAAGTATTATAGCACCGAGTCTCTGGACAACATTAAAGTAGCCAAATGATCCATGACGTAACAAAACTCTCATTGTTTTATATTCACTTTACATTTCAGGGATGAAATTATGAGGGCGTAGTAATTTTTGCTGTATCGCACGAATCAGATATAACAAGTGACTAGGTGGAATTTAGTTAATTGTCTAGTTCTAATAATCTGTGATTACTTACTACAAACACTCAGTGTACATTTATTATGGAAAGAAAGGTCAGTCCATGAATGTCATACTGCTTAGCTAAATTTTATGAAATCATTGCAATGGACTCTCTCCTGGACCAACTAACTACATATTGCATTTAACAATAGATTTTATGAGCGTGTAAAGTGTGATCGCGTTATCCGATTCTGCTACCAACAAAGTCTGAATTACATCTTCTCCAGTCGAGACTGTCCATGCATTACGATTGCATGTTATTGACATCAAATCTATGGCTTTGTTTTCCACATCAATAAAATATTTCATGACATTACTTCTCACCACTCACAAGTTGGAACAACAATAAAATTCTCCTTTGTACACCAAAAAGAAAATTTCAATTTTGCAATTTTGCTGATTAAAATAAAATTCCGATGTCATGCTTCATTGATGAAAATATGCCATTCATCGTCCATCATTTCGTCAGTGACAGTGACAAAAATTGAGGCGCTTCTTTTTATATAGGTTTGGCATGCATCATTGTTACTATTAATGCCTAAATGTCACGCACGGTTTGCGTTGTTGATGTGCAATTTAAAAAATATTTTGCTCCATTCAAAATTCAAATCGCTTAAATTATGATTTTTCGTGCAACACTATCCAAGTTTGTAAATGGATAGAAAGTGGAATGTATAAATTCTCTAATGAATGTGATCATTGTCAAAAATAAAATATACACGGTTGTTCCTCAATTACATGCATGCAAGGTGCAATGTATCGTTTTGATTTGTAGCAAAATAAAATATTTAACGTAACGTAAGCAAAAATTTTATTTTAGATTGAAAGTTTTAATCAATTATTGCGGTGGTACATACATACCAATATGATTTTTTATTGAAGCATTTATTTATTTAACTATATATAATAATAGTTGGTACATTTATAAAGGCTGGTAAACCAACTTTATAAAAATGAAAATTTGATAATCATTTTATATAATTTTAAAAAGTTATTGCAATAGTAAATAAATACGATTAATTACTGGCATTTTCCATTTCTGCACATTTTCTAAATTGTAAAATCAGCAAAGAAAAAAGTAAGCAGGTATCTAAATCTAATTACATATTTGCAAATTTAGTTTTGAAAATTGAACCACCTTTCCTCCTTGACCACATGGTGTTCCTTCTAACGCTGGATGCATAGCGAGAATTTCTTTGGATGCTTTTTGGCAATACAGCGTTTTACAAACATTCTACATACACCAATAAAACAAAATTGCTTTCAATTGCAATGCAATTCAAATTATCGAAGTACCTATATACTGCTGCTTAAAATATATCTTTATTCAATACAAATTATTAAATAATTCAATTACGTTGTATGGACTTTTATTCTTGACGTGTGGAGTACATTTCTCACAAGCTTGTTGACACTGCGCTTTTACATTAAACACTTGACCAGGATATTTTCCTGTTCTGTACCGTATTTCATTTCGCTTGGATCCCTTTTTTGTTAGGCATCGAGGTATGCTATTAGGGTCTTTAACTTTTGCTCTAGGGTCTCCAGATGCTAAAAAGTTTTGAACATTTTTATTTGAGCATGGTGACCAGTTAATCTGACCGGCGCCCGCTACAGCTGCCATAATAAATTTGGATGGGTCACACTTTTTGTTCATCAATTCACCGTCATGCTCCATTCCTAAACTGTGACCTAAAATTAAAAACTTCAATCTTCCATGGCTGCGATTTTAGTGGAAATGGAAAAAACCGGACAAAATGGAAGAAAGTGAACAAACATCTCTTATTAGTATTCGATTTACTTAGATTTTTTTCTAATACTGTGAGTTTGAAAATAGATGATGAATATTCAAAAACTTTACAAGCGTTGTAAACAATGTTCACTTTCTTCCTTTTTTCGTCCAGTAAAGAAAAGTGGAAAAATCACTTTTGCTAACTGGAAGATTAAAACTATTTCCCAGTTGAAATATTTTTACCTAACTCATGTGCAGCAGTAAACGTAGTTTCAAATCCCTTATTATATCCTACCAACGAACAGCTATAATAACGAAGACACATTGTCGATGTGAAAGCAATTCCTTCAAATTAATTTAAAATTGCGGATTATAAAAACTGTAAAGTATGCATATTAAAAGTTTTCATGATATTTTAGTGTGACTACCAAGGTTGTTACTTCCTGATTGATCTTTCAAATCAAATCCAGAAATCATCATTGCATGATCCCATACAGCTCCATTTTTGTCTTTCTTTCCAGCAAAAGCGCAAAAATTATCTAAATAATTTTCTGCGATTTTGGTTGGTTTTAAACCACTTGGAACGTCCTTTTGTATTCCGATATTTACTAGACGAAAGCAAATCTTGGGCCCCATTGATGGTTGCTGATACAAATAGTTCATCTAAAATGCGTAAAACGCGTACATTAGACTTTGTGAGTTTTAAATTTTAGTTAAATTTTTACTGATACAACGGTTATGTGGTATATTACGTTATTAACTAACGCAAGAATGTACTGATTTATTTTCTTTACGGTGTCTTGCGGATACTTTGCTGTCCATTCTTTGTAAAAAGCTTCATCAGTAAATATTGCCAATTCAATGACCCGGGCAAGCTTTTTGTTTTTATTGCCTTTATTATTGATGTTTCGATTTCTGGGTCGAGTACGTACTTCAAACATTGTCTCAGTTTCCATTGTGCTATCATTTAAATTACTGTAGCCTGAAACATCCTCCGTATGTGCCAAAGTTGAAATACTGATAGCACCGTCGGAATCGGAATTACTAATATTATCATCCTCTTCTTCGTCTTCATCCTCTAATGGTTCCTGATCAGCTATCATTTGTTTGCGTGCTTTCTTTAATTCTTCATCTGGAACTCTTAAACCGTCATTTCGATAGTTTTCAGTAGAGGTTTTTGCTTTAGCAATTTTATGTTTCACGGTGACTTTAGGTTTTAACTCCATGTTAAATCGCTTGTGTCGATGACCATGTGAGGTAAAAGTTGGGGTAATGTGATAATGCTCATTTTGCAGAAACAACAGTCCTTCCTAAATACAACAAAAGTTTGAAAACTTAACTCCCCACATTACTAAGGTTTAAATAAATTGGAATGTAAAGTACAAAGCCATTGCTGTGAAAACAAGATGATAATGACGCCATTCCAACATGCTCCCCTTTTCCATGAGTAGATGACAGGGTTCCAGAGTATAAGCATTTGTAGTGTTCAACTTCTTCTTTTAAAATGTCTCTTTGTATTTAAAAAATATTTTATTAAAAACATACAAAATATGATAATTGACTTAATTGACATTTTTACAAGTTCTTACAGATGCTCCGGAGTGAACAAATCATCCGGTTTGCTGAGATGCATAATATAAGAAGCTTGTCTTGATGGAATATTGACATTAATTACATGGTATTCGGATCGGTGAATGTGCGTTAAATTTACACTGGATAGAAAAGTAAATTCTGCCTCGTCAGACTCAAGGACCTTAATAAACATACGTATTTAAATCACTATTGAATACTTGAAGAAAAAATGCAAATAAACTTTATACATTATTGCTTGTTCCTACCAGACAATTTCCTGTAGTAAAAAGTATCAGCCAAACTAAAAACAAAAGTATACTCGAAGGGTATAGATGAGCTAAATTTGTGTACATATTAAGTCCTCCAATTTTGCCAAATTTTTCTGGAGGACGCTTCATTTTGTCGAACTTCACTCAAAACAACCTCTTAGGCAGATGCAGCTTCCTATTAGAAAACAACTCCATTTCAGCAATCTTAACTTGATACAAATATTTACGTAAATATGCAAATTGTCAGCTACGTAGTATGTAATTAAGGGCGGGTGCCAACTACCGCATCATCAATTTCCAGAATAGAACATGTGCCGTTCAAGGTTCGTAAATTGCAAGTTAATAACTTTTTCCTCTTAACATTATTTTTTATGTACGTAAGAATATCACGACATGATTTATTTACGTCCATATATTTTACAAGAATTTTACAGAGTGCAACAATAAGTACCTAGTTAAGTTATTTTTAAGCCAATTTCCTTCCCAGTATTTAGGTATTTTTCATACATTAGTTGAAAATTGGAAGTATTTCCGTATTGCATGATGATCACTAATGATTTGCATCATGAATCATGAACCAAGCCATAGCAGTTATGGAATTTACATGTAACAATAGAACATTTTTCCATTGCACACAAAATTGTATAACGCCACGTATATGAATAACCAGCAAACATGAACTACGGTAATAATGATCATGTCGGATAGAATACAAAATTTATTTTTTACACGACATGAAATTCATTTACAATAGGTACATACATATTATGTATTTTAATTTTTATAGAATTATTTTGATTATGCAAAACAACAACAAATATTCAATCGTTCGTCCATAAAAAAATGTCAATTACGAACGAATAATTACAATGCATGTATAAACACAACTTTTTTAATCACATAAGTATAATTAAAGGGAAAAGATCAACAATAAATTGGCACACATATTAATGAACTTATTCAATAACAAAAAATTAACCGATATAAGCATGTGTCTAGAATGGTTTAGAATGGTTTGATTGACGTGTGCCGTTTAAGCTAGGCACTAGAAATAATAAATGAGCCAAATTCTGACAAATTAATCCAAATGATTGGATTGTTATTTTCTAAAACATGAAGTTAAATCCTGTTTCAGGAGACTTTGGTGTTGGAGTTGAAGCCCCAAATAGGTTTCCAAAAAAATCCGAAGAAAGCCCAGCTACAGGTGACGAAACAATCCCTCTGAAGAAATTAGTTTCAGTTTGAGAAACAACTTCTGTTTCCTTTGATTTATCGGGTGAGATAACTGCAGGTGTTTCATTTCTTTCGTTGGAAGTAGTGTCATTGACTACCATAGCAGGTTGAACATCACAAACTTCCTGCATTTGCACCTCCATTTGCTCACAATTGCCCAATGGTGGGATCGGTAGTTGGGTTTGAGGAAGGAGCGGTTCAGTATGAGCATTGACATTTTTCTGTTGTGATTGGTCGATTTGGCCAATCACAATTTGGCGGTTTGCGGGTTCTGTATTGCCAGTAAGGGTTTCCTTACCGATGGGAGTAATAGTTCCAGTTCCAATCTGTAATTAAAAAGTTAATTGAATTGTTTTAACAAACTCCCATATCATGACAAACTAATAGTGTCAAACAATCAAATGTCAAACTTATACTGTACTGTAACTACATTTAACATACATTGGAACTTTGATTTGAACCGTTTTCCACCTGAACAGTTCTAGGCATAGGATGAACAGTAACAGTTCCTCTCAATTTGGATTTAAGTTCGGAGACCAATGTGGAACCTTGTTTCATAGGGCTACAGAAATTTTTCCAGTTGCTGTTTCCAAAATTAGAAATAGAAGATCCCATCGAAGTGACTCGTCGATAGTTTGGTGAGCCTAAAACGGCACGAGATTGATACAAGATACGATCCAATTTTTGAAATGTTGAGGAGCGTTGCGATCCATTTGGCGCGTTAGGCAGTTGAAATAAGGCACGCCCTATGCGTGAGGTAGATGTGGAAGGGGTGTCTGTAATTTGAGTCGAACGAGGTAGTACTGTAGAAGTTTTTGCCGTAAATGGATTTTCAGCGTCATGTTTCTCAATCAAATCCAACTTCTTTTTTAGCTCAGAGCCAACTTCAGCAAACTTGACACATTTAGTCTTAAAAATCTTCCACTCTTCAATGTGCTTATTTTTTAAAACATGATGTTCTCGTTTTCGACCCTCTAATTCCTGCTTTTTTTCTTTGAGAATAGCCTCAAGATTGTCAGCCTCCTTGGTTTTTTCTACCAATCGAGCAACTCTAGGATTTTTCATGTACCCTCGCTATGTAGGTAGTTACAAGCAGATACATAAATATTACAAAATGCGAATTAACGCTAGGAATAAGGGATATATAGAACAAGTGATCATGTTAGTAATATTTGAAATTATTTTTTTACCATGTAAGTCTCATGCAACTTTTTGGTCTGTTCAACTTTCTCTTGGTGAAACAATTTTAGTGACTTTAATCGATCTTTCTTTTTATTAATTCCATTCATTGCTTCGTCCATTTCCTTCGCTAATTCTCGGTACCGATTCTCCATTCTAATTATCAGGAAATTACATGCTTACATGCTACATGGTCATACATGGTCTCTATAATAAAGTATCTCTAGTTTTAAACAACTCACAATTGCTTTTCTTTCACTTTCTTCTCATATTGGGTTTCTGCAGCCTGGGCTGCAATCTCCATTTTATCACAATCTGCCTCCAGAGTTTTATTCTTTTCAGCGGCTGTTTTGAGCTCCTTTTTTAAATCTGTAAGAATATTAGGACACACACTTACGTTTTAAAATATATGTACACTTATTAAGTAGCGAAGCATTGAGCTACTTTATGTGAATGTCTGTGTCTGTCCGTCCGTCTGTCCGTCCGTCAAC
>JAHZMT010004885.1:0-10768 GCA_027743785.1 Sinhomidia bicolor | reverse complement strand
ACCTTCAAGTCGTGAAAAAAGTTACGTGAACTCGCATGCAGCACATTACAGTTAAGAATAGGAGTTCCCTCTACGATGTTTGACGAAACAAATGAGCTATTAATGAGCACTGTACAATGTACACTGAACCGTTGAGCCGCAAAAGGGAGCCGTAGCAGGTTCAATTGCGTTTATAATAAAAGATGGGTAAAGCTTTGAAAAGAAGTGGAATTTCAATGTAGCAAAAACTGAAGTAAGTGTAGGAGGTGGAGGTATTAGCATAATGTCTCTGTTCTCACCAGCGCAGCGCAGTAGATTTTTTTGTAACTTGCACAACAATAGATGTACTAACAGCTGATACCGATAATGTTTGCACCCACAGGATGGACTACATTGCATTGCAGCGTCGTCGCTATCTCGCGACGCCAGGCCAGGTGACTGTTGATGTTACATTAGTATATTGTACGAATTGTACGATAGTTGTATTGCAATATGTATGTGCATGTATGGATGTGCTAACATGATGTATGTGTAGAACAGCATTCTGCGGTGCGATGCATCATGCATCACAGAGGGACATGAAAATAAGGCCAAGCAAAGTAATAAGACAGATGATCTCCGAGTGAGAGATACAACCCGTTCACACAAACAGAATTTAGAAGAGTTGATAGCTGTTTTAACTGTCCGAGTACTAGCAGAGCCTGTCTGTACAAGAAGTAGGTATGTAGTTAGTCTGGTTTTCGATTTGACAGCGGAGTGCAATAAAATAAATAGAGGACTGCACATTTAAACCAACCATTTAAATGAAAGAGCTTAATTTAAATATTCAATTCATCCTTATCAATTTTCTTTGCCAAACCAACTGTCACCATTCACAGCTTTTCTGGTGTTTCACGTTCATTATTGTTCATTGTTACTTGTTGCAGCAACAATGGATAACGGGTATACGCTCTGCGTTCTGTGCTGCTGCTCATTTGGCACTGGCTCCCACACATCTGCCTCCGCTTGCCAGCAAGACCTTCTCAACTTTTTTAAAGTTTTGGTAGAATCCCCTCCCCAGTTTACGCAGGACTCTGGCGTTAGCATCTCGGACTTACAGCATATTTTGAACCGCTCTGGCCTGTCCATCTGCAGTGATTGTCACGCATTCATCGCTGTCGCATTGGAGACTAGATCCAGAGCCGCTCAAGTAGAGGTGAACGTGAGGAATCTGCAAACACAAATTTTGGAGCAGTTGAGAACGTTGCAGAGTGTAATGGACCAGTTTCACGAAGAAATGACCAAACTGGAGAGTGTTGTGAAAACGTCAGACGTCAGCTGCTTAATGTTTCACATGCCAAGGAGTGCTCAGGTTGAGAATAATCATGGGAGGGGAAACGGAGTATTGGTGCTAAGGGAAAGGATACTTGACGGTAATTTTAATTTTAATTAAATTAAATTTCCTCATTGTATGCACAGTTTAAAAGCAAGTAGTTTGCCTCTTTTTTATTATTACACTACATGTAATGTGGACTCGAATGGAATTCAAATTTTAAGCTAAAATACAGTGCTCGTATTTTCTTTCTATTTCTCCTCAACTTTGCTTTAGTTTAAATTTCAAACTATGATGTATTGTTGTTCAAGTTCCATTTATATTTCTGCCATTTTAAGTAGCTATATAGTCAAAAAATTTAACACAAAATGCCAATGGATCCGACACATAAAATTAAATAGTCTCACTTACTGCACTGAACAAAAAAGTTACTATATACATTGACATTGTATTTTTGGGCAAATTAATTAAAAAATTTTTTTTTGTTTTCATTTGAATTATTTTCTGGAAAGAATACCAACTTTTGCCCAGTTTCACAACTGATGTGCTGGTTGTTATTATAATTTGCTACGCCTATAATCATTATTTGATGCTTTTTATACATGTGTTAAAATAGCTCTAATGCACCAATTAGGAGGTAATGCACACTTAATAAAAGGATATTTGTATTGTTTCAGTGGTAACGGATTTGAGAATCTATAATGTCAGCTGCAACGCAGATGCCCGACTGCCTGTGGACGAGTCTGAGGTGGAAGCCATGTGGGAAGATGCTCAACAGCTTGTTCAGTGTACACCAGACATATCCTTGGATTACGACGATCATCGTCATTCACAAATTGTTGTAGAAAATTATAATGACTCCTCTGGTGGAGGAGGTGATGATTCAGGAGGAGGGAATTCGTTTGCCACATCTTCTGTTGAGACTGATGAGCAACTTCAAATGACAATGTATATGGGACACTCTGTGGGTACTCGATTTTACGTGGAGGGTGAAAGTGAAGGCTACAGTGAAACAGAGGACAGCATGGATGGAGGAGGATCAGACTTAAAAATGGTTATTAGGTCATCGACCCTGACTACGACGGGTGGCAGTGAATCTATAAATCATAATTTTAAAGATGACGTTATTCGACGTGCTTTAACCCGAGAACAGGGTCGTACTCAGGAGCAAAACGAGTCTCCCGATCCTCTACGTCGCTATTATTTGAGATACGAAGTGCTTCACAATCGTCTCAGTGTTGGATCCGTTGAAGTTGTAATTAACGAAGAGGATGAAACACTCCAGTGCTCTCAGTGCAGTATAATGGGCAAAAGGTCAAAATCTAATCACCAGAGCCGACAAAATTGGAGGGATATGGAGAAGGGTATAGTGGTGCACATAATTGGCAAACATTTGGGTGGCTTTCCTTGTCTACAGTGTGGTGACGTTTTCACAAGCCATACAATGATTAAGAAGCATGTCTCCAAGGAGCACGCTGGTCTAACAGTGTCAAATGTAGTTACAACTCCTCCCCTACCATCTAATAGAATAACCAAAGCTACTCCTTGCCCGCAATCCCGTAAACCAAAGCCATACGCGTGCAGCATGTGTTCCTCTGCATTTTCCAAGCCAAGTGAGCTGAAACGCCACTTTTTGGCAAAGCATGCAAAAGTTCAGCAAGCAGGAATCGTAACCACGATCCTACAAAGTACACCAGACTCTCTGCAACCGGAATATCCACATGACACTACTCCCATCTCAAGCAATTCCTCGTCCTCCTCATCATCAAAGAGAAGGCGAAAACGACAAACTGTCAACTCCACTCCGGCTCCCATTCCCGGTGAAAAGGTCATTCCTGTAAAGTCTGCGCTGAGACCACACGAGTGTCACATTTGCAAGTACGCATTCACAAAGGGGAGTCACTTGAAGAGACACATGGAGGTACATCGAAAGAGAAATGAACTATATTAAAATATATCAAAGCTGATCGGCTGCTCCTGTTGTTATATGTGTATATGTAACAACATAACATATGTTCCTTGTTCAATGAACTATTACAAATATTACAAGACAGCTCGTGAGTGATCTATAAAGTTATAAAGCTAATTGACTTGATTTTAGTGTAGGTAGGTAAGATTATTGACAGAACAAATACTCGGATAGCGCTGATTGCCTATATATGTTTGATATTTTTTAAATGTGTAATTAAATCTACCTGATATTATTATCATAGAAATAGGAATGCCAACTTTTGTGGCTGTTGTTGTATTATTACAAAGTTTGAAAAATATACCTATTTAATATTTAATTATTGGTATTTATTTAATTAAAATTGTTAGTCTACTCTGTAAATGTATGGTTTGTCAACAGTTTATAGCTACTGAGTACTGGTGGCAATGAAAGAGCTAAGTTGTTCTGTGCAGAATAAATAGAACGTGATAATAACAGCACAAAAAAGGTAAACGAACCACTTTATTGATTACTAATGGGATCCAGTATTACTGAACACCTCAGTTCAATGGAAACAGTCAACAGAGTAGTACAAAAAGTTAATTCCTCAGCAAGTCAACAATGATGATGGTGATTCTATAAAAATCTACTAACTGCTTAGTAATAATAATAATCATATGACATGCAAGCTATTAGTTACATCTTAAAAAAGGAGTTCTGAAATACTAGTCCAAAATAACCAACTCGGGCTCCTCACTATTTCTGTTTCTCGTTTCCGCCTTGGTTCTTTGCAGTTGACGCATTTTATTCTGTTGACGGTGACCTTGAAGATGCTTGATAAACTCGTCCTTTTTAGTAAAGGTCTTTCTGCAAATTGACACGGGACAGGTGCGAACATGAGGAGCATGTTGATTCTGCTGCACTGTATGAGTATTACGGTGAGAACGTGCACTACTGGACAAAGCCTTTTGTTGCTGGGGTGCGGTTGGTGTTGTTGGAGGGGCATGTCGTGGGCTGCTTCGCGTTCCCAAGGCTTTTTCGGGCTTCTTCTCATGTTGTTTGGTTCGCAGTTGCTGTTGACTATGAGTAACGCCGTTGCTGCTCGCTTTACCGTGGTGATTCATTTTGAGGTGTTTTAAAAAGTTTTGATGATCAGTGCATTGGACAGTACACCCAGGCGCTATACATTTGAAGCCGACATGAACTCCAATGATGTGCACTTTCATTCTCCATTCCACATCCAGTGAGCCGCCCCCTCTTCTATTTTGTTTACTAAAAAATCCGCAAGTTGCGCATCTAAGAGACCGGCTCCCTTCATCAACCAGGATTTCAAAATCACCCAGTGTCAATTTGTCACTAGTCGAATTGTATTGAACTTGATGTCTAATAACTGGATCCAAATTTCTATCGTCCTCTTGCTTACGAGTTTTTTGGCGATGGAGATACCGATCAATAATTTCTTTTTTTAAGGTAAACTGTGTTGAGAGGACTGAGGATGATGCCGAGTTGAAGCCAGACTGAACATGTTTTACTCCTTGTAATGGAATCAAACCTCGAGTTGATTGGCCTACCACTTTACTGTTTTTATCATTACAAGTATTAATGTGCTGAACTGAAACTTGTTTCAAATAAGCGTGTTGCTTTTGCTCAAAAGTAACTGCTTCTACATCAGAATCGCTGCTTCCAGCTTTATCATGGTCATCCGCACTAAAGTCCGAGTCGCCGGCCTGTTTAGTGGGTGGGTCGAATCGAAAGTCGCCTTGATTTGTAAAAATAGTATGACCAAAGAACATTGGTGGCAGATCAACTGTTTCCATTAATCCTTCTGTGCCGACAATGAAATCTGGTTTCGGAATGTAAACTCCATATTCATCCCCCTCATTAAAGATAATCATTGGCCAATGTACATTAGCCAGTTTCTTTAGCTCCTCCAGGTCAAAATTAAGAATATCACTTTGCTGACTTTGAAACTCTCGCAAATCAGTCATCACTGAAATACAGCAAACAAAACTAATTTGAATTTTTTTTTTTCAAAAAATGATCAAAATGTTTGCAGCAAAGCTGCGGATTTTCATTTCAGTCAATGTTAATTAAAGTTACCTTCCACAATCCTGTCCCTTATCAGAACAATGCCGTTGGTTGCATCTTCATTTTTACTGGGATTTTTTGCCATGTGATACATTAAACAGCTAACATCTGAAGTCTGAATAACTTTTTCAACTTTTGTCATCTCCTGATGGAAGTCATCGACCTGCTTCTGGAGATCTTTCATTTGCTGTAAAATTTGTAACTGTAACTTTCGTACTTCTTCTTCTCTCCTCTCCGCTTCTTTCCCCTTTTCCATGGCTACAGTTAGTTGATGATGGCATTCGACACAGACCGACATGCCTGATTCTTCAAAAAAATCGTCCATTCCCGGAAAGCTTTTTTGAAGAAGGGCGTCAAATTGGTCGGGTTGGCGAGGTGGAGAATTAGCCAACAGCTTGCAGAAAGATACTAAATGCTCCCGACAAAGTGCAGCATCACTTTTAATTGTAGATGCCGAGCTAAATGCGGAGCAGCAAATCACACACAACTTCAAATTGCTCAAATCCATGCTGACGGAAAACCCCAAACTATTATCATGTATTTGATTTTTGTTCAAAATTTTCTTTTCTTACTATTGACTATGAACTGTATGAACTATAGAGTCAATTTATGTTAAATGTATGTCCCAATCGTTTGTGTTGCAAGTTGAGAAATTTCATAACAAAAGTAAATACTAATTAATGTACTAGTACTAGCACACTGATTGTAGCTTAACTTGAAATTAAGCAATTACATTTATTACTATGTATTCCAGGAATTTCCGATATTCCGAAGATTGAAAAAATTTATCTTGGAGAGTTCCGTCCGTCTCGGGTGCTTCACAAATTGACAAAACAACGATGAAATCCTTCATATGGCTCCGGTTATGTCTGTCTGTCCGTCCTGTTGTCGTCCCGATAGCCTCTCTCTAAACGCCAAAGAAACAGTTTTGAATTTAGGAACTTCAATTATTTATTATATATAAATATTTTACATTGGTTGTCAAACACTGTTACAAATTTAAAGGCATGTACTTGCATGAAATAGCTACTCAAAAGCTCAGCACTGACTATTATCATACCAAAACGTATCAATGATTATGGCACCAAAATAAAATTTTATAAGTTCTAGAGGGAGGGTTGACTTAATAAATTTTTTCTAACTGAGATAATAAAGTTGCTCTAATGACTCAAAATGAATTTTTAGAGAACTTTTTTCGAAAATTATTCATCTGAAGAATATAGCTAGTTGACTTTTCTGTATTTTTGAGCAATATGACTCGGGCGGACTTCGAATTTATTGCAATTCTTCTTGAGGCGGACCAAAGAAGATTTTTATATAAGCTGTGCTTAAATTTCTAATAAAATTGTCGGCTACTTTTTTCAATGGTTTTAATAGTAATTTGATTTGATATATGCTTGCATCTTTACAAAAGCATTACATTAAAAATGCCATTAAACCGGGTTGTCTTTTGGGGCATAGTGAAACACAATTTACTTGTTTTGCTCATTGGTCAAGGTTCAGTATGTATGCCAGTAAGTAGACATCCTTTACCGAGATAAAAATCATCTGATCTCACAATTTGTTATTGAAATTTGCAAGCAACCAGAAAAGTTTGACAGTCGTTCCTTGCATCCACGAATTTCACTCAACGTTATTAACCTTAATCCTGGCCAGAGTTTAATAATCATAATTTTAAAAGTGTATTCAGGGTTACTACAGAAAAAGCGTCTTTAGGATATTATTAGCTTATTTGAACATTAAAAAGCCAAAAATTGACATGGAGTGCTCTGGAGATCTTCTGGTGGCAGAATTTGAAGTAGAAAGCGGCGTCACTATATCTGAGGAAGATACTGGCTGGAAGTTGCCAGCTACAAAAGACACCAACAATGATGACGATGAGGACGACGACGATATTTATGAAGTGGAGTCTATCCTTCAAGAGAGAACAAGAAAGGGTGTTGTGGAGTACTTTGTTAGATGGAAAGGTTTTGGCCCTGAGCATGATACTTGGGAGCCAGAAGACAACTTAAATTGTGACGACATAATCGAAGAATTCAGAAAGCAGTCAAAGTTAGCGACAAGAGTGGAGAAGAGAACAGCTGAGAAAAGAAAAAGAACCCAAAAGAAAAGCAAAGGAATGAATAAAGAGGCAGATGAAGACTATGAAGCAGAGGCTCCTGTTCGGAAAAAAGGGAAACGAGGACGACCACGTAAGATACAAACGCAACCTCAAGAAAGAAGACAAAAAACAGTTCCAGCGACTAGAAGAAAAATGAAGGAGTGAGTTTTGGAACTATGGAATTTTTAAGTTTTTTCTCTTTGATTACTATCCTTAGTAAATAAATAACCACCATTTAGTTTATCCATAATTCGTTTTCTTACCACAGACCACCTCTTGTAATCAAGTGCAAAACCATATTTAAAAAGCACCTCATCCAAAACTGCGTAAAATCTGAAGACCGTAGAAATCCTGGTGATGACGATAGTCCGGATGTCGTCGTCAAGTACTTTCTAAGATACGACATTGACAGTGGAGACTTTTTTGTGGGCAACGTCAAGGTTATTGTGGACGAAGAGAAAAAGTACCTCATATGTGCAGCTTGTAGCAAAACATATGGAAGTCTATCTATTGAGCAAAAGTTGATACCGGGAAAAACGCCACTTCAGTTCTGGCAAATGTGCAGAGACATGAAGTTGCATATAATTGGCAGGCATCTGGAGGGATTCACCTGTAATCTTTGTGATGAGCCTTATGGTTTCCACACTAGAGGTGCGAGCCATTATTATCATCACATGAGTCAATTCCACAAAGGGCATCGAGCCAATGCTGAAGCGAAAGGACGCTTGGAAGACAATGGAGAGGATAGCTGTATTCAGAATCCAGATTTGCAGACCACGCATTCTTGAGAACTTGTAGTTGTAATTAATTTACAATTTGTAAAAATGACAAAACTAAACAGATAATATCAGTTGCAGCTGCCTGTTCTTTTTTAACGCAATTTGCTTATACATACTATGTACGTTGTTTACTTATAAAGCGTTTTTTAGTTAAAAGCTGTTGAAAGCATTCGTTGTTTTCTTCATAATACGTTAAAATCAAGTAAATTGCAGCCATCACATCGTTTTTAATACGCAATCATTTTTTCCAATTTTACACTTACAAAAATGTAATGTGACCGACTGAATGAATTGAATTTGCAAGTTAATTGTTAATATGATTAATTTGTTCAAACAAGCAAAATAATTTTTTTAGCTATTCTTAGATTTGTAATATGTAATAATTACAAAATTATTCACAAATAAAGTGAGTCCTCAGAACAGTCTGAGTGTTCCATGAGACGTTTGCTGCGATTTGTAAATGGATTACTTTTTCCATTAAAAAGTCCAAATAAATGGACTTTAACTGGATCTAGAATACCCTTTTTTACAAATTAGAGGGATGTAGCACGCTATGTACAAAAAATCAAAAAATGCCTGCATAATCGCAACAAGTTCATTATTGCAATGCACAGAACTGGTCCTCAAAGTAAATGTTCCGTAGAAACCTCATTGACTAAAAAAGGTACTACATATGTGTAATAGCACTTCTGCAGATAGCCTATAAGAGTTGTTTTACTGGGCTTAAAATCAATCGGGGGAATGAGCTGAATTAAAGCAGACATGCTGCTGTACGGGCACCAACCAGACCAATTCACGGGTGCCAGGAACGTCCAAAACGTTTTGTGTAATTTAAGGAACTAATAAAATAGAACTAGGCACCAAATTTTTTTACAAAGACCAAACCGAAAGTAAATACAGCTAATTTTTTTTGTTTAATAGCAACACAGAACTAATAAATAATATTATACTATATAACAAATAACAAACGATTTCTGTTTTCCAGTCAATCATGTGAGTTTTAATTAATACATACGTAATTGTCGGCATTAAAAAAATTATCTTTTGAGAAAACGAAGAGATAAAATTAAAAGGAACATTAATCACTATTTTTACAGTCCTAATTTGCTTAAAACTAACTATTGATCTTGTAAACGTCAAAAATACATAATTTTTGTTTATTTTTACTTTCCAACAATGTAAAAGCCTAACTGTTACTGAGTACCGCCTCTTCCCCTTCTGGATTTTTTTGTTTGCTACCAAGCTGTTGATCTTCTTCACCTACACAACGTCCATCTTCTTCTTCGTCGTCGACCACTTCATCCAATTCTTCGTTGTCCTGGTACTGCTCCATGTTCACTCTTCTTCGATGCACATCCCCCAAATGAAACTGGTACGCTCTGAGTGTCTTGGTGTGAAAGAACAATTGGTTCTTCTCACATATTCGACAATTGTAACCACCCAAGTGTTGACCAATGACGTGATATTTCATAGACTCTGCAAGTCGCTTGGCATGGTAAGGTATCGCATCCTCCGGCTTCTTTGCCCACAATGGTCCTGGTTTATTACAAGAGGCGCAGATCAAATACTTTTTGTCCTCGTCTATATCGACCTTTACGTCTCCAATGGAGAACTCGCCAGTATCCATGCCAAATTTGAGAAAATACTTTTTCAACGGATCCTAAAATTCGACAAAAAGTAATGATCAAGCATTAATAAAATAGCTATAGCTACAAAAGTAATCGTCCTCGACTCACAACCAACCGACCTCACTGTTGTCGTCGTCACTGTCACGATCATCCTCAGTTTTTATGGCGTACTCTATGACAAACTTTTTGAATCTTGTTCGACATCGAATGACAGTAGTTGGCCTGAAAAACAAAGGTGTTTAGCAGTTTTTCTACTTCAAACAACCTCTTTTACTTATTAAATCATTAAATGTAAACTTACTCTCCATCCGATTCCTCTGAAGACGCTCTTCTGGGTCTTCCCCGGCTTTTAGTTTGCCTAGTTTTTCTTTCTATTGTAGGTTTCGTCTTTTTTACTTGATCTGGCGATTTTTCTTCCACCGTCTTTCTCTTTCTCCCAGGTCTCCCCTTGGCTTTGGGTTTCTGTTTAGACTCAATAAATTCTTTGATAATTTCATCACAATTCAAGTTGTCTTCGGGCTCCCAAGTGTCGTATTCCGGACCGTAACCTTTCCACCTAACAAAGTATTCCTTGACTCCCCTCCTGGTCCGCTCTTGTAGAATTGATTCCACCTCATAAACTTCCCCCTCATCCTCCTCCTCCCCATCTTCACTCTGCCCTTCTTGCCCATTGCCAACGCTGGTATCTTGCTCGGCTTCAAACCCGTTGGTTTCATCCTCTTGTGAACCTGATTCAGTTGGCACCTCAACTTTTACGATATCCTCTAATCTTTCCATTTCTTCCATTTACCCGATTATTTTAGCATCCAGTTCTGAAAGATTTTTTAAAAACTATTAGGGCTTTACAAATAAAGGTTTGACAGTACCACTGAACAGCAAAATTGAACAAGCTAAGCAAAAATTGTAATTATCTTGATATGGTGCTTTGAGTAGATTTCCTTTTACTTTGTA
>JAHZMT010004884.1:0-15843 GCA_027743785.1 Sinhomidia bicolor | reverse complement strand
CAAGACCATGTTTCCTGCTGTGTGTTGTTGATTGACGCATTGTTCTTGCTCCAATGCAGCTGCTTGCTATAATCAATAAGTAATACGGTGTGTTATATAAAATAAATAAATACATACATACTTTTTAACGACAGAATTTTACTGCTTCCATAATAATGCAATTTACAATAATTTTTGTAACCTCACGTGAATATTATGTAGGTTGCAATTAGACTTGCACAAAAGCTGATATTGTTTTCATAGTAGGAAAGGGTTGAGTTGCATGCATAATACATGAGAGGAAAGTGATGGTAATGATAAGTGAGATGAAAAGGTTTTTTCTTTCTTTGAAGACGTTGTAGCCTACCACCGGTTATCCAAGGATGGGGAAGGCTCTTCCATGGATGCCTAGAAAATAAGAATACAAAATAATGAAAGTGAGGCATTGTCGTTTCACGTATGCATGGCATGATATCATATTACGTGCTTTTTACTTTGATCTGATACGTTAATGTCAATGTAAATATTTTCTTCAAGAGCGTGGAGAATTGAGAAGCTAAGTACATACGAATCTAAAAAAAATGGTACGGTTGTGTTAAACTACTGCTACAATATACGACTGTTTTAGGCAACGTTACATAATGCAGTTTCATTTTTAGTATGGCTTTAAAAAAATCTTGTATTTGTAGAGGTACTCCTTTTGTTGAGTTCTTGAAAAAAATTTGCTGTAAAATTGCCAGCAATGTATTATAAAATCGCTTTGGTAGGAGAGTAGAAGAGGAGTGTGCTAGTAATTCTCTCTCTTTTTTTCCTCCACTTTTTGCATGCTTGTTGTTGGAATATAAGCGAATATAGGTATATATTTTGTATTTGTTAGTTGCTTGCTGGACTTTGTGATGCTGCTGCAGAAGAGACTGGTTTGCGAAATTGTACGCAGTCAGCTAAATTCCTAGAAGAAAAACAAGGATTTAGGGAGACAGCTTCTTTTATTCCATTTTTTTCTATTTCTTTTTTAAAATGACTACTGAAGAAGAAGTAGTAGTGGTAGTAGTAGTAGTTGCCGTTGTTGTGAAATGAAATACGTCATTTGGCAAGCCTTGCAAAAGTTGTTCCATTTGCTCAGTTTTCTGGTATATAAAAGTTTTAAAACATTAATTCTTTGCTGCAATAGTTATATATATATATAGAAACCTACTTTTTCGGTATGTTACTGGAAAGAATACTGTTTAGTTTTTCAAATAATCTCAATGCGTATATACCTACATAGAGAGGTAAGAAAATAAAGAATAGTCATCTTCTGTCTTTTGGAAGTAAATTTTTTATTTCTTCCTTTCAAACATATAATTGATTTAGGAAATTTGTGGTACGTAATTACTGTCAATGTATTTATGTTTCCGTTTATTTCGATTTAACATATGGAATTGGGCATAACTAGAAGGCGAACCTTAAAAGTCGAGAACTGCATTTATGTGAAGCTACGAACGTCCCCCATAGGTATTAGTAATACAGCGTGCGCGTGCGGTGAAAGTTGAGGTATATAGTAATAATAATTTAGGAAACCTGAGTTTGAAGTCTTTGTGATGCATAATGGTTCAGTATATTTGTTTGATAAGCGGCTTCACTCTCGAGTCTCTTCTCGGCTGATGACCACATGGGCTTGCTCTATACAGTAAACAGTGTATAATTACATAATGTTTTCATTAGGACACTGGGTTCGAAACGTGCTAGCCATGATGAACTTTAAATAATATTAATAGTAAGTATTTCAATAGTATGAAATTGTCCACATTTCAGGGCTCTCGAACATTGCTGTAAATATTTTTTTGCTTAATACACAAACTGTTGCTAGTTATGTACATAATGAATTTTGTCATTTAATCAATGCAGACAATGCGTTAAATGTCAAACTAACTTCAATTCTTTAAAGCTCACGAGATCCTGCAAAATAGGTTTAGATGATCACATCATTTTTAAGCATTGAATTCTGTTTAAATATAGTTAAATCCAAGTTATTTTCGACATTGACTTATTTGTAAAGTTTTTCTAGCCAAGTCAGTATTTATGATTAAGAAAATTGTATAAGTTTGATGTTTTTTATATCCGAAAATTCTTAATGCTGTTTATCGGGTTTTGCTTTGAACACAAAGTACATTCAAGAAAATATGTAGTTACATAGATATTCTGTAAAATGCATGCCACATTGGAAAGCTGCATGAACACCCTAATGCTATATGTACATTTCAGCAGTTCACTTTACATGACACGGGGAAACCTCATTCCATTTATTTACTACACTTTTTTGTAGGTCAGCTCGGGGTGTTATTGGCTTGCGGTAACATTTTGCACATTATACGTGATTAATGTCTCTATGTACCTGTTTTCTTAACACTGAGTTGGCGGGTGGGAGGGGCGGAGGTGGTAGAATATCGTCTAGCAGTGTCAGTGTTGGTGACATTGGTGCGATTCTTCCAGTACTCCCTCCAGCGAATGCAGACGCCATAAGGAGTCGGTCTGATTTGAGTGATGAAGCCCGTTTGATTGTTATAGTGCCCGAACCAGGGATATGGACCAGGTCTCCAGCAGAGCGATGTAAATGGGGAAGTGGTGTATGTGAGCGAGCTCGTGACAATGCGTGTGAATGATTGTCCACAGCCAAATCACGGAGATCCCGACGACTGTGATGCCGAGCTGGCGCTGATGGGCTTGTTGGAGGCTCAAACTCCATTCCAAGCCAGAGACATATACAACAGCACCATTCTACCATGCATATCTTGAGTCCATCCCTGAGAGGTTCGTGAAGGAAGACCAGAGACACAGGATGAATTACAGAATGAGCAAAGGCGGTTATAAGCGTGACTTCATATGCTGTAGGTGCTGGATCTTCCCACGTACCAGTTCCTGTAAATTTGATCACATTGGATTTAGAGGAAAATATAAATCAGTCAATTTGTCAATTCACAGTGTAAAAAAGCTCTACCATCCAATACTCAACACTATATACATTCGTGTCACGTAAATCGGCGTTTACGGGAAAAAATAAAGAATGGGACTGAGAGAGCTACCTTTGCAGAATAACAAAGGAATGCGATTACCAAGAAGATGTACAGTGCAATTGAAAGCAATTCCTCTATCGCGAGAGAAGAAAAGATAGAAGTGGTCTTATAATAATTCTCTTCGTTTTTACTGGCAGGTGAGGCGTTTCTAGCGCGAAAAAGCATGTTGGAAAAATAACATGTCATGTAGATAGATTGCGTATATACACTACCTTAGTAGTAAAGAAAGAATATATTACTGCCTATCGTGATTTTTTAAAAAGTCTATACTTTTCCTTTTTTCACTTCTCACTTATTTCATACGTGGCAATGCTGCTAGAAAATGCAAAGATGTCTGCATAAAATGAAATATCAGACGTCATTTCCATCGCTTCCGTTCGTTCCGTACCTAATTGACTTTTTTCTTATTTAAATTACGTGTTATACTTCTTGTGCTGTAACTGAAGGCAAAGTGTAAGAAGACAGTGGTACGTACGTGGCCGCCTTGGTTTGCACTATAATGAAGTCTTCAGTGAGCTGGTTAATTTCTTTCGTGAAAATACACACAGACGCTGTATTAAATGGCATGCACATATGTAGGTGGAAGCATTTATTGGGTGCAACTTTTGCAAATGCTTTTTTATGGGAAAAGTTTATCAAGGAGAAAATGCTATAGAGGTTCATTTGTCTTTCCTTCTCTAGTCTGTCGGTATTTTTCCACGAATGAAAATGAAAGTCCGATTAATGTATCCTATTTTCATGTCATGAATAAAAACGGATATTTTCACCGTGTTTATTCAAGCAAAATATAAATGGAGTAAAGTAAAAGGAGAGGAGAAAGTTTAATTTGAAAATTGATAACATTAACAGTTGAGTGAGCAATATAGAGGATTTATTCACACCCAGTTTAGTTGGCTCTACTAGTAAGTGAACGTAAGTAGGTGCTCAGCGAACGGTGTGAGATTAATGGTAATCAAGAAATGTTTTTGTTTGTCTCATGATGATCGTCATTACCTTTCAAGATTGATATTTATGACTGTAAGTACTTACCCACGGGTGCAATCAGTGCACAAATGTACAGGGGTATCCAGCATAAAAGGTTGACGAGGGCTAATGTTCCTAATGTACGTATGTGACAATGACCATTTTTCTGGGCTTGTCGTAAAAAAGCATCTACTTCACTTGGAGTGGCAGTGTTACCAGAAGTGTGATTAGGTAAAGCGGATTGTCCAGCACATGATGTGCCTGGCATATTAGTTCCTTGTGCAAAGGTAACTCCACCACCAACTGGTTGAGGATTTGCTATACCGGCCAGTCCTGCTAATCCAGCACCTGCAGCAGCAAGCAGACCCAGCCTTGCTCTAGCTGAAAAACAAGTGTAATAATAAAAACATGAAAACTTCTTTATTGTTCGCCTTTCTCGAAGATTTACTATTTTTAGCAAGTCTCAGAGAAAGTAGGATAAAAGTTAAGCAAATTTCGAATTCACCTTTACCATAATAATATTATTGCTAGAGCTCTAGCTATTATATGACATGTATATAGCATAGCAGTTATCATCATTTCTATATGTACTATTTTTAACCCTCCCATTTATTTCGTGATCTGAAAGTTGCCAGCAATTTATCCTTCTGTTTGTCGAAAATTTCTGTACATGCTATGTAAAAATACGCAAACGGAGTAACGACTCACGTTTCATAACTCTTGAACTCTTGTCAGCCCAACTATATCCTCACAGCTTCTTAACTAACTTTTGCAATTTTACTACAACGCAACACGGTGGATAGTCAGCTAGCAGCTATATATCAAGAACATCTTTTCTCAACCATCCCACCACTTTTTTATACACATGTGTTAGGGTTAAAATACACCCATGAATTTATAAAACATACAACATAGCAGTTTTCAAATAAAAAAAGAGAGAGAAGAATTCTCTGTAGCTGTCTTTCTGAAAAAAGAACAAACATTTGCTTTTGTATTCAGGGCTAAAATAAATATTATCTTTGCGGAACGTTTTCTTCTTCGCTCGTTTTCCCTCATCACCATCATCATTTTCCTTAACCTCTATCTCAGCAACCTTGTAGGATCTCAGCGAAAAATGCCCATTGTTCTGTGGGTCGTCTTCTGTTTAAAAAGCGGTACAGTCGCATATTCAGGAAAATATTAATTTTAAAAACTTCATCCGATATAGTATAACTGAAATAAATGCATAATTTGGTAGCATATTCTTATAAGGTTCTTTGTTTGTATGTATGTATAACGGCAGCAGAAAATTTCTGAGTCAGTAACTTGGGAGGAACAGCTGGAAGGGCATGACATGGCGTGCCGAGTGGCCTGGTTGAAGGGTTCCATTAATTTTAATTGAAGCAAAGTAGTTGGGTAGTTTTCTTCGTTGGAAAAAGTTGCTTGCCATGTTTTATTACATGCTGGCATCGTGTATTACAACTGTTAAAGGTGAAATATATGTATGAGCACATCTGGAAGGGCTACGTGAAAGAAAATGATCTGTGATATTGCTTCACTTAAACTAAATGCAATGTGGCTAACCCAGCCATATTCATTTCATATTTCTAAAATAAAAAAAATCATATTTTTCTTGAAAAAAAGTTATGCGCTGAGTTGGTTGGAATGTAAGACATTACAGAACATGATAAAGTATGGATGGTAAAAGTCACACATGTACACTATTTTATTGAAATGACTTGAAAACTCGTATGTCATGTTCTGAAAGCTGGCATAAAGTTGTGTGGTGCGTTTGTTCTTTCCCACAACTGACACGACGTAGACTCGTTCGTATATACTAGGTATAGTGACCACGTTCAACCTGCTATTTTTTTAATCTGGGTGAAGAATACTTTTGTGAGAAGTGAAAGTGAATTAAATTAAATGAGAAAAGGAATGAATATAGGTATTAGGTTTACACGTACCGAGGTCCTTTTTTAGTTTTCTAAGATGGTTGACGGCCAGTCCAATACAAAGAAGGTTAACTGCTGCCCAAAGGGCATTGAGAACCGCATGGCGTGCTGGACCACGTACAAGTGGACACGAAGGAGTACGCGGAGTGACTTCCGCTTGAGCTGCTAATGCTCCACTCAAGAACGTTGGTCCCAGATTGATGGTCAAAGCTGTGTAGCAAAAAGAATACATAAGGCAGTTTAGGAAAAAGAAACCATGTGAAATGTGTGTGGTGTGAGACAATTCCAAGAAAGTTGAACATGTTTTGCTGGTTGTACCACTGAAATACACGTTGTCTGACGAGTGTTTGCTCTTGGTGTACAAGCTTTAAAAACAAAACAACATTGCGTCTAATAAAGTCGTTCAAAGAAATTTTTATGGACGCAAGTGTTTGCTTTTATGGTACAAAAAAGAACATATAACATTAAAAGTTATGCATTTTTTATATAAATATAAGGGCGCACCATTTTTTCTAATTTTATTTCATATACGTAGTAGCTCCATGTAAGGACACTTGTTTGTTTAGTGTCTACTTTTATAATTCTCCGCATTCTTATAGAGAAAAGAGTGTGTTTTTTACTTACCAGCAAACCACACCATGAATGTCGCAAATAAAACACATTGGGGAGAGTCTGGCATAGCGGTTGTTTCCGCGAGAAGGTTTGCATCCTCCTCGTAATAGTCCTGTGAGACATATCAATCAATCTGTTCTTTTATCAAATTATTTTCTCACTCCAATTCCACTTTCTCTTTCACGACTCTCTTTTCTTTTGCTGACGACTTATTCACTTATCCATTATTGTCGTACTTTCGAAAGGACATGTAAAGTACCACACATCAAGCAAGGTGGTGGTGGTGCTTCTCCTTGAGAAAAAAAGAAGTAGCAGCAAGCATGTGCCTACTTACAACAGCCCAAACTAAAAGGTACGTGTTCTTGCTAAATTATGGAGCCTATAAATTCACACTATGGAATTAGTCTAACATACATTACACGTAGCAATTTTGCGCTCACAACGGAGAAAGTGAATGGGAAGAGGCTCAAAGTTGGAATTTAATACACATATTTATTTGAAATTCACCTATACGTTTGTACACTATTGCATGCAATTTTTCATTTTTATCGCAATCTATTTTTAAACACACTTCTATATACATGCATACGTACATTATAAATTACTTTTTCTACATATTGCGACTTTTAAAAATCAAAACACAAGAGTCGACATTTATTCCTTTTACAAATTCTCAGTAGAACAATATCGGGACATGTGGTAACTTTTTTTATTATCTTAATATTTCATTTTTTATAAAGCATGTTGCGTATTCTGTACTTTGTTTTAGGAAAGAAAATCCAATTACCTTAAAAATATACAGAGTAAATTATACTTATAACAATATAATTCTCCATTGTAAAATTTTTTAGCTGTGAATTTTTATGTGTAAAATTAAGTACCATGTGTACTTTCATGTTTTTAGCTGCTGCTGTAGTAGCCTGAATTTGATGAAAATGGCGTCTTAAAATATAATAAAAATAGTGAGAATTGCACTACTGTGTATATTCAAACTATTCCAGACACAACATTATATTTCCATCCATATTGATTAACGACAGTATATATAGGTATATATATGTGCCTTAGAATATTAAATAAAATTTATGTGGAATTATTGTACGTGGTAAAGTTTGCATGTTCTTGTAATAATTCATTCATGTAATATGCGTATAAAAAGCGAAATGAATGGTTAATGGTGGGAAAGTCAACATCGGATGCCATTACTGGATATTGCTGAGACGGAAATAATCTATCAGATGCTGTCGCCAAAAAAAAAAAAAAAATAAACAAGTATACCAAAGTATATATATAAACAGTTGTATCAGTTCTTTATGTATCACATCGCAATGTGTACATATATTCTGAAGAAAGTAAGTTGTCACTCTAAAAAGTTTACGAGCAAAAAAACTTTCGTAAACAGTTCTCATATATATATATTTTTAAACACGTCATCATCTCTAAAACAAGATCCAACAACTTTGATGATTTGATCAATGTTTCATGTATTATTCAGTACATTATGGGAAATGATTTTTCTTGTGATTTTTTTTGGAAAAGATTTTAAGCTAGTTGAAAAGGAATATACTGTACATGGAATTGACAAAAGCTATTTGTGAAATACTGTTTGCTTTCTTTTAAGCCTCAATAGAATGATCTTTGTAGCAGGACGACCATGGGACGACCATGGGACGACCAGCTCAAAGCTCAATATATATTTATTTCTATTTAAAGTCTTGTAAGGCGATTGTACCGTATTAGTTTTGGAGAAAGCAACAAACAACACATTTCACACGTAGTAGATGTACTTATCAGTGCAGTTACTACTACAAGTAAGACTTGTCCAAAATTCTGTTCGTAAAGACACCTTCTGTTTTGTACCACTTGCTACTGTTTTCTTTCAAGGACCACTTGATCTCTAGACTTGTTACTTTTATAGCAAAGGACTTGGCTAAAGCAGTACTACTTGCTAAACAACTGCTTGGCAAAAGTTTAAATGGGAAAGTGTATGTTTTCCTAGTTCGCATTTTGTTGTTGTGTACTTTTGGTTAAATACAAGGTGATTCATGTATTAATGAATTGTTGGGCTGGTTGTGTGTAGTTGTCCATGTGTATACTCTTCTTGTTATTTCACGGGACAACAGACAAAGGGAATTTCTAAGATGCTTTCTTCCATTCTCCGCCTTTCCTTTTTACATTCTGGCAACATTATTGTTTAACCGTCTCGTCGTCAGTTCATGGTACCAATGTACCTATACTGTACACACAGGTTTTACTATACTATGCCTATATTTTCAATTCAAAAAGGAATTTGCACAATAAGTTATTTCTGGTATTAGTGCTTTCACCGGTTTTAATTACATCCATTTGTTTTCGCAGGAATATTTCATGGGGAAAATTTAAACAACATTCTCATTGAAAGAGTAAATTGTAGGATATTGTTTCTTTTAGTTGTTGGTCATGTGGTTGTTCACGCATATTGCACTGGATGAAAAGCGTATTTATTTCGAGTCTTCTCTAATGACTCTGCCTGCTGGTTACTCCTACCTACTTATCGGATGCTTTATAGTCTTGTGGTATAAAATTAACACTCCTAAAATTGCCTGCATATTTCGGTTTATCACTGAGGTACATACATATACTATACTTGAAATATTTAATGTACTTTATGCAGTTTCTTCCTTGAGGAACGGTAGTACTGCACGCAGCTATATCATTTATCACTTTTCGCGGTCTCTGGAGAAAAATAAAGAATAACACTAATTATGTGGCCGGTTATTCGAATTTGTGGTATATACTGTGGTTTCCTAAGACTAGCAGCTATTTACTCATGTAAAACCTAGTTCAGGTATATATATTTTGTTGATTTTCTCTGGAAAGGATGGTTAGGTTTATATACTGTATCCGGCTCAGCGTGAAACCCGCCACTGGCAAAAAGGAAGCTTTCTATTTGTGAAGGGAAAACTTGGAATATTGCATTTCATTCACTGTTTTCTCTTGAATGAAAGATAATATATACTTATTACTATAATATGGGCAATATTACGTCTGTTACCGTGAAATATCAGTTTTGACCTAGAATTATTAACCATGCCTAAGTGTACACGTTTTGTCGGTGCGAGAGATTGCTCAGTGAAAGTTTCAGTTTTAATGTTATGTTATATTAATGTTACTGTTGTAAAAACAAGTATCATTAAAGTATAATTTTAGCATGCCGTTTTCTCACATTAATTGAGTTCTGACGAGAAGTAAAAAGTGTTTTTGCTAAATTACCATATAATGATAATAAGAGGTTAACAATGAAAAAGAAAGTTTTGTTTGAAGTTTTCTGTATGTTGAGTTCATAATAAAAGAGAAAAAGGAAAGTTATTATTGTTATTATTACGGAATAATATGATGTCGCTCCAGCTCCTTTTGGATAAAGCGGCGAGGCATAGCGGTTCTGTGAGCGTGTGTACCCTGCAGACTGAAGAAGAGTTGGCACTAGCACTGGTGGTGGCAGTAATGGTGCATCACTCAAAGCGGCTGTGAGAAGATTGAGTGATGTCACTGTGGCTAAGAGTAAGAAAGCTGTGTCCACTAGAGAACATCGAGTTACGGGTTGGCATCTTAATACACTGAATCCGAGGGGAAGTAGAAGCGCTGCACGTGCTCCGTCTACTAATGTCCCATGAAGCATTAAGCCCGATGACCATCTGTATGAAACCCACACACAACACACATCCCATCACAATCCATTTACATTTTGCTCCTGTTTCATGCGTATAGACGGAAAAAAAAAGAGAGAGAGAAAATAAAGAAATGAATCGCCAGAGCCAGAACCACCATTCAACGTTTCTTTTTATCTGCCTACGCAGAACCCAAACATACGCCAGCAGACACCATATTCCAACACCGTCTCTATATATAGAGGTGTAAGTATATTTTTCTGTACAATGCACAAGAACTGAATCATTGCGACAATGTTGAAAGGAAAGCCATTTTGATGCACACACAGAAAGACACAACTTTTTGTTCGTTTTCTAGCTAAAACATGTACACGCAGTATGGATTCAATTGTAAAAGAATAATAATAATAATAAAATAGTAATACTAGAGCGTACGACGACGAGTAAGAGGTGGTGCACTATAAAACTCGTTATGCGTCATGTGAAGTGTGATTCCATTTGGATACTTTAATACAACTTCCGGAATGAAATTGGCTGCTTTTAATCTCGGAAAATCTCTTCAACATTTTATACTCATTATTTCACTCAAACTATTACTATTGCTACTGCCTGCGTCCAGTTTCTTTCATTGCGGCGGGTTTGGTATTGTGTGTGTGTGTGCATTTAAAATGCATGCATGCTCAAACTTTCTGCGACATCATGGGACCTCGAAAGTTCTCATTATGGTAGAAGAGAAGTAAAACGATTTTCTTTCAGGGTTATTATTACAAGAGTCTGCCGTGCATTTGCAGCGTGTATGGTTACATCATCATCAGTAGAGTGGCATGGTCCTGGTCTAGTCTGGTGCAGCAGCAGCAGCAGTGGTGTGAGTGTACATGGTCCCATCAGGGACAAAAATTATTACCGTTATTATACAAGTTCCCTTTTTTGGTGCAACAGCAAACATCATTATTATCATCTATTTTTGTATCACCAATGTACAATGCACTGCACAACTATATGTACATTATATAGACACCGTATTTTTTTAAATGTTTTTTTTTGCTCTGCTATATTTTCTCATTTTTCCTTTTCCAACGGAAGGGTTCCAGGAAAGACGACCGAGAGCACTATTTGCTGTAGCCTAGCCTATGGACACATTTTAACTGTTTGCTCGTGCTTATTTATGGACCGGGCATTTACAAAGGTATCAGGATGATAGGTGTGGTACGTTTTATTACATACATATAGGCTCATCGAAAAGCAGGAGCAGTGGTAAAAAGCACATTTTGTAATGAATATTGCTCCCGATGAATAACTTTATTTTCATTTTATGTGGGTAATTGGAAAATGCTACGAGCGTGGTCTTGGTCTCTTTCTTCCTTGTGTGCCTTGAATAGTATGTATGTGTGGCTGTGTGTGATTACGTTATATCCAGTAGTGTGTGGTCCTACTGGTTGGGGTTTGCCTTGTAGACACATGAGAAGTTACTTGTTTCTTTCATCCCAAGCTCTGCTGCTTTGTTGGATTAGTACTCTTTATTGTAATTATGTAAGTAATTATGAACTTTTTGCGATTACAGTTATAAGGTCTAATGGGCACCTAAAAGATAAGTATAAAAGAAGGAGTTTAGTAACAGGAAAACAGCAAAGTATGGCAATTTGAGCAAGTTCATGGGAGTTTTAGAAATAGGAAGTAAACTAGTAAACAGTAAACGGTCCGGATCTGAACCCTGTTGTGTTTTAGTTCATTATTTAGAGAACTAGCAAAAGGGTAATACGTAGGCAGTGCAAGTAAAATTGCTGCCATTTTATAGGCTGCCTGCCACTGCTACACAACATTTTCCCAACGTTTAATATGGCTCTACTGTGATTATGTCTAAAGAATTACCATTATCCAATTTAGCTTCTTTAGTTGGTTTACTATTACTCTTGCTCTTTGAGAGAGAGAGAGAGAAAAAGAAAGAAAAAAGTATAAAGCAAACCAGAATCCAATTATATAAAGTCACAAAAAATAGTTTCCAACTGGTGCACGTCGCGTGGACCAAATGAATCATTTTAATTTTCAAAACACCATTTAACACTAGTTATTACAGTATTGTCTAATATAAATGGAAAATTATAAGAATTCTCGGTGGAAAAGGTGCTCGTAATGAGCGAGAACAAAAAAAGAAGAAATGATGGGAATACCAAGTAGAATATTATTGGGAGCACTTAAACATTAAATGAATTTATTTACTAGTGGTGGTGGCGGGTGAGACGGTAACATATGGAACAGTTTGAGTGTCATAAAATTCCATTAAAAAAAAGTAAAAAAAAGTAAAAGAGTTGTTCTCAAAATTGTACACACACATCTTGCTATACCTTCTAAGAGATTTTCTCGCCAGTATCAATCCTGCCAGGGACATATTGGCAATGACTCCAGCACTAGCTAGCCCAAGTAGCAAGGTGCCATGCCGCTCTCCTAAGGGGTGACATTCAAACGTTTGAGTCGCATTGTTTGTCGCATTTCTTTCAGTTCCGCCAATAAAAATACCTGCACCTCGAGTTCCTAATGTCAACATAGTCACAAGAAAAAGATGCGAATCTTGTTCCTGTTTACTACTTCACCACCTATTCAGCCACCCGGTTTGACCTGCTTCTCAGACAGTCTCTGTCTCTCTTTCTCTTCTCTTTCACTCAAACGCAAGTTATGGTCTTCTTTTTTTCCAGCGTGTCTCTCCTCTTTCCAGTTGAATGAAAACAATCCTACTTTTTTGGTTATTATGACTTTTTTCTGGCAAGAGACACACTTTCTTATTCTTCTTCTTCTGCTTTTTATTTCACTTTACTGTATGTCAAGTTTGGTCTCCAATTCGCCGTTTTTTGTAACGATGTACGTCTACGTATGTATTTTCAACGGGCAGCAGCAGAAGAAGCAGCATGCAAGCAATCCTTTTTCCTATTTTCACTGCTACTTACTTACTACTACTGTTACTACAAGTACAGCGATAGGAGTAACCACATCACACAAAAATAGTACTTTTGTATCTTTTCTATCTTTCTTGTTCTTCTTGAATGGAGACAATGCTGATAGTAATAATAGTAGAGGGAAAGCGTATCGTCATCGTCATCTTGTTACTAGAACCAACTACAGCAAAAAAGATAGTGTGTGTGTATGTGTGTCTGATAGAGAGAAAGAGAGAGAGAGATTACTCGGCCGGGAAAGCAGAATGAAATTAACAAAGTGAAGACGAGAAAATGATAGTTGTTGTAGAAGAGTCAACTAAGCCAATCAATAATAATTAGGCGATGATGGTGATGAAAACGACGATAGTAGTAGTAGTAATCGGAGAGTAGTTTGCCACCACCACCACCACACTGCTGGTCCTTCTGGACTGCTATTAAAATAACAGTCGTGTTGCACTAGTAATAGTGGTAGTAGTAGTACCAACAACTACGACGACAATAGTTTTTTGTCCATTTGGTGATGTGATGTTATAACCAGTTTCTGCTCCTTTTTTCAGTCTTATTTTTGCTTTCTTTCTCAACTGATGTTGTTTGGGATGGCTTTTGGTAGTGAGGAAGTAATAGTAGTAGTAGTAGTGAGTGCTGATGACTATTTTAACTGCTATAATGCCCTAGTAGCGGCACATCTACAGAGAGTCAAAGCATCACAAATATATGTTATTGTTCGGTTTTTTGGTGCTAGCTGATGCCGTGTTGGTGAAAATGGTTGCAGTTGCAATAGCTGTAGAAATTGTAGTAGGAGCAGCGGCAGTAGTAATAAGAGTAGTGGTTGTCTACTATTCCTCTCTTCTTATTCTTGGCGCCTACCATTCCATTCATTCACTGAAACCTCCTTCTTCACAGAGGACTCAACAATGATGATGATGACGTTAGCATTGGTCGCAGCAGCAGCAGCATCAGTGGCGGTGAAAAAAAGATGGAGCAGAGTTTTCTAGAAAAAAAAGAAGAGAAACTATATAATTCGGGGAAACATTAAGATTTTTTTTTCATCAGTATCATGATCATGAGTAGCAACACATCTCGTGTAATTGTGTTTTGTAGCTGGAGACTCGTGTAATTGTTGGAGAGAGAGGATCTTATTACGGCAGAGCAGCACGAGCTGGAATGGGGACAAGGCTTATGGATGGATATTGTGATGGGTTAAACAGTCTTTATAGCTTTTTGTGAGCCCTTCACAAACATCACTGCTAGTATGTGGAAGCATTCGCTTTTACTACGTAACACGTTTATAATAATAATAATGCATATGCACTATACATGTTTTTTTTAACTTGAGCACACTTGTACGCATTTATTTTCGATTCAGGCCCAACTTTTTGCACTCTGTAACTGTTCAACATTACCATTACAACGAGAAAATTACCGTTTCTTTTTCTCCCTCTCTCTTTCTATTGATGTCCCTTTCAGTACGGTGGTGCAGTTTTACCATCACCTCTCAAATTGCTTTCACTGGTGGTAATGAACAGCGTGTGGTGTTTAAAGGGATGACGAAACATCTCTTTTATCCTTTATTATCATTGTGCAATATTATTCTATTCATATGGAAATCCACGCCGGTTTCAACTCAAGTCCAAAAAATTGAATGACTTTAGTTTTTAGTGTGGTGTGAACACGCATATGTTGCTCATTTGCATGCGGGCCACTGCTACTAGTACCACCACCACCGTAGAACTTAGACTAGGGTTTTGTGACTTTTTGTTTGCATACTACGCATCATAAACTAAATGCTTTCATTTTTGTATTTCATGGTATTATACATGATGGCTCCTGTAATCCCGACCCTACGCTACTAGCATGTTATCATAAGCTCTCGTCAATCATGCTTTTGTACTACCATTATTTTTACTGACGTCCGCATACGCGGTATATTTTTAAACGTGCTTTTTACCTACATACTGTATAAAAGAACTAAGCCTTCTGGAGAAAAGTAGGTTCCCTGTATTTTTTATATAGTTTACAGTTCCGTGTTTCTGCCTTGTCCAGCGATAAGGATGAAGTGTAAAGGCATAAAATCATGGTTATGTAATAATAATTTCATCATGTTCATCTGATTTTCCTTAGTTTGTATCTCTGTGTTTCGTTTGATGATAAGAAAATGTAGTCGTAGTGGTGGTATTACAAGTTCCAAATGTTCTAAAGCTAGGATAGCAGCAGCATGGCAAAATATTGACATACATACATACATTCTTGGCTGATGGCAAACTTCTCCTTGTAAGGATAATCTTGTTTTGTTTAATAATGTCTATTGCTGCTGTCTGTCTGTATTAAGTTTAATTTGTATTCAGCACACTTTCCCTAGTGTTGTATACCCTATATTGATTTTATTTGGTGAAAAGTCTGACTGGGAAAGAGAAAGTGAAGAATCAAGTAAACGTGGTGGCATCCATGTAGAAATGGGTAACTTTGGCGGTGGTGGTAAGCATTGGCACCACAATCTCAAGAACATTGATACATCGTCTTGAAGTGTTTTAAATTAAGTATGGCCAGAGAAATGATAGTATATACTAGCATATTCTCTGAGTATGGCTAATATCGCAATTGAAGAAAAACAAGGACTAGCATGAGATCATTACCCTCTATTGAATGCAGAGTTTTTATAAGACAACGTTCTTTTTTCGACATACAGAACAAGTCTACCTACCTACATGTATCAAAGTTGAAAGTGAATGAG
>JAHZMT010004883.1:0-68609 GCA_027743785.1 Sinhomidia bicolor | reverse complement strand
CTTCGGGCTTTCGGGCCTTCATTAAGCCTAAACTCGGGCTTCGGGCTTTCGGGCTTACACTGAGAGACCAGTTCGGGCTTTCGGGCATCGGGCTCAAAAAATCTCCCATGCAATGCTCTGACTGAATATAAACATTACAAAGTTACGAATGGTCATACATGCAATCATCAAAACTTTACTAGGTATTCTCCAGCTCTATGAAAAGCAACGAAAAGCATGAAAGCATGTCCGAGCACACAGAATAGATAGTGATCAACCAGCGAAATATTAGATGGCAAAAAATATCATATATTTTGTTGTATTGTATTGAGTGAGTGCCCCTTCTCATATTGGATAGATATTTATTTTTTATGCCTGGTTTTGCATAGCTTCATTTCACCATATACCCTTGCTTGTATAAATGGGAATCAAACAGATATAGCACAAAGCAAAGAAGAACATTATTGAATTTAGTCATCTTTTCATTTCAACTCAATACTTTGTATGTCATGGTAAGCCTAAAACTATTTTTATTGAATTCAGAAATTAGATTTACAACTTACGTTGTACCGTCTTCTTGTTTATATTGTATAAATGTACCAATAATATTTATAAGGTAAGGTACATAGCTTTAGCTGTTGGCACAAAAAAAATTGTTGCGTAACCGAATCTTTCAAGTACAGTGCTCAGTGTAATGTCATGAGAATTTTATCGTCTTTTCCACCGATTCGATTCCAGTGAATTATTGCAAATAATACGGCCATCGTTGTTGTCATTCCCTCAGCAAACCACATTTTTTCCTTGTAAACAAATAAAATCATCGCCATGTACACTCTCCATCAATGACGATTTTTGTCTCATGACTATGACATAATTCGTTATGTATATAATAATATCCTACCGCTAACAGTCTGGTCTGACGCTCATTGTTACAGTAATGAAGGTCTCTCTCTACCTTATCATTTCTCTTGTTAATACATGCATTTAAAAAACGCAGATTTTTTTTGTATAATGCTTACAATATTAATGCTTGCCTTTGTTCTCATACGAGTAATCATTATTGTCATCAGTATCGTCATTGGATTTTCGTCGACTGCTCAATAATGTTAGGTATGCATGCTTGATACACGGCAAAAGGAGCTTTGTGTTCACCTAAACAAACCATTTGGTTGGTTGTAAAACATCAAACTCAAGTTGCGTCCAAGCCTGTTCTCATCTCTCTCTTTTTCTCACGCGTGTAAAATCATTATGATCGTCATTACCGGTACATTACGACACTAATAAATCCATTTCATACGGAACTGACAAAAGAGCGAGAAAATGCTGCATATTTTACAGAAAACCTACCACATAGAGTTTGGAATCTTTAATTGTATATTGGTTATATGGAGTCATGTTTCATACTGGCTTATTTCAGTTTAGGTCGATCAACATTTGTTATCATGTGTAGTATATTCCCGAGATTGAAATCAAATATAGTAGTGTTCGGCTTACTTGGACATGCATAGAATCATGCTAAAACAATAAGATGCCCCGTTTCGAGCTTTTGTTCTTACATAATAATAATAAAGCATCATTGTAAAAGGAACAGAAAGGTGTTGTGGGTTGATAAATTGAAGGCATGCTACGCTCAAGTTGCAAAATTGTGCTTCATAATGATACAGCACGCATAAGTAAGCTACTATAACAGCGTTATAATAATCCAAGACAAATTGTCTACCGTACCTACTACCTGCCCGCACAACCTTATCTACCTTCCAACTTCTCTACCTGCCTAGTGAGCACGCTGCGTTCTGCAATGCCAACAGTTCTTTTCTCTCTTCTTTTAAAGCTCTTATTCCTTCAAATCGTTCTTAATATAATGATCTCACACAAATCTTAGCCTATCTAATCTAACTGACTGACTAACTGTTTGCTCCAACAACATGTTTTAAGAACGTGTGCGTAGTAGTAGTACTAGTAGCGTGCATTTGCAGTGATCCTTTTTTGCACTCTTTTTCTGTGGTTTGCTGCTTCTATGCTGCTGCTAGCTTAACCGATCTCCCTCTTGCTCTTTTCTTGCATACAACAAGAGTGAAGAAATTTTAACAATGTTCAAATGTGTGGTCATGTAGTACATAATATAGCATTCCTACACATTTTCGGCAGACACAATCTATCTACTACTGGTAGCAGTAACTTTATTAAGTGAAGCCCTTTCTTTTTCCTTCTTTTTTTCGCAGGTAGGAATTATTGCAATGCAACAACACCAGAAGGTAATGCAGAACCATGTCGTGTCGTCTCGTCGGGTAAGTAAGTGTGTGTGTGTATATATATATAGTCCGCTTGCATGTAATGTACTAATGTGGAATGTAACATGCGCCTGGCCTTTTTTCTCTTCTTCTTTAGACTTTGCCTGTATGCTTTTATGCTGTACGACTATCACTACATTATATTATGATGTTACTGTTGCATCCCATTCTCCACTCTCTCTCTTTCTTACTCTACCTTACTTGATTATCGTACATTTTGCTAAAGTTGTTACGTTACGATGATGGCGTGATGGGTATCTCCTCCGTCTCCTCCTTTTCTGAAAATTCTGAAAATTCTCCACAATACAGAAGAGTTGGTGAGCAGCAGAAGAAGAGCTTGAGTGAAAAAGACTTTTTCTAGCTCCACATATGTACCCATCCGTATAGTGGTAATAATGTGTGTCTAGCAATGTCTCCTCTTTTTTTGTTCTTTTTATGTTGAGGACCATGAGGAGAAGAGAGGAGTATGCCATGCCTGCAGTTGGCAGTATAGTAGAAAGAAACGGCAGTGCAAAAAAAGCAGCAGCATTTTTTAAAAACTTTCTTTTACTTGTCTACCACTTATTTGCTTCATCTTTCGCTTCCTTCTTTACTAAATATTGTTGGTTTGTGTTTTGTCTTGCCTTTGTACCCATCATGCATCTTGCTTCTTGTTACACGCTTGGTTTGCTACTCTGCTATTTGGTTGAAATTTTATTTGCAGCAAAAAAACGTAAAAATGGTCGTAGGCACATTATTATGTACAATATAATATTGTAGCAAGCAAATCTCTGGGTCTCTGTAAAATGCAATATTTGATGATAATGATGATGAGTATGCGGAATGTAGATGGATGGATGGCGATGGATGCAAGAAATACAAAATACCTTTGATATAACTTGAGTTCTATCAAATGGATAATGTGTTTTAATAACAAAAAAATGTAGTTGCCACATAGAAAAATACAATATAAATGAGCAAGATGAACTTTCTGTAGCTTTTGTAAAGTGGTTACTGCTATAGTAAAGAAGGAAAACTTATTCTATATATCGCAGCTGTTGTTGTAGAACGGAAAGAAGCGGATGGCTGGCCAGCAGTAGCAGCAGCTAGTAAACGTAAAGAGGCCACAGGCAATGCTAGAAGAAAAACTAGAGGAACGAAACTACAAGAGAGAAAGATAAATACAAAAAAGTGATCTTGATGATGATAATGATGCTTTATTCAGAACACACAGAGAAGAGAGAAGCTCTGAAAGCTTGCTTGTTTGCTGCTGCTGGTTAGTAGTAGGGACAGAAATTACATTAGCTATGTACTCTGTATTGCCATGTTATTCAAAAGAAGAAGTAGCTTTCAGAATTTTCAGAATGTGTTGAATTGGAAGAAGGAGAAATACATGCTGATTGCTGACAAACTATATATCAGCAGCAGCAGCGCAGCGTTGCTGCTGTTGTGCTTTACTCAAACAGTTTGAACTAGTTTGCACGTTTGGGGTTGCTAGATTGAATTTTTGTTTGTCAGTCAGTCTGTGTACAAAAATAATGGTTGATTGTCGCTTTGATTTTTTAAGTTTTCCGAAAATATCAGTTGTTTTGATTTAACACTACTTACACATTACTGATTTTTTTATCAACTCTTAGTGCATTACAACGCTTAGTTTTTTTTCTGGGGCAAAGTGAAATTCTCATGACTACTTACTACTTGCAGTATTACAGATTTTACTATTAAAATGAATTTAAATAATGACAAATGTCTACATATTGCATAAAAATATATAACATCATCCTGCAAGCACACCTTCAATCTTTTTTTCACTTATTCCGCTACATTCCCTTGATAACATTCTAAATATTTATTTCTTCATTTACCCTGCTCCGTTGCTGCTGCTACTACTACCACCACCACCACTGCTACTTACAATACTGTTCTGCTTGTTCTTTCCATAACAATAAAACTAATATATTTATTGCATCCACGGTGTATGTAATCATATTTGTAGGAAAATTGTAGTAGGTGGACACTCACACACAGACAGACAGAGTGGACGGTCAAGCACTATTCTGCTGCCCAGTACTGATATATATTTTTTAAAGTAGAGAACTCTGCTTACAAAATGATTATCTTCATTGTATTATCATGATAAATTTTATAGGTATTTAACTATAAGAATACACATACACATCTCTACACCATCATCAACAAAATAGTCTTCGTAGTACTAGTAATATGGAGCAGAATCATTCATCGTCACTTACTATTATTATACGCTAGGTAGACATAGGCACACACCAGCAGCAGCAGCAGAGAAAAAAAGAGGTAATAATAATGATATGAATATTATGGACTAAAAGTACCTATACACCAACAACAACAACATCAACATCAGTCAGCCTCAGCACACACACGGCATACAAAATAATAATAATAAAAAAGTTTGTTGTGTGTCTTCAGATATACCTTTTCTGCTAAAAAAGAAGTTACAAGGCAAGAAGGCGAGGAGTAATACATATAGTAGTAGTAGTAAGAACAAGAGAGGAGAAGGGAATAAAAACCCATATAATAATGCATCATATAAAAATGTTTTCTGTTGTGTGAGAAATTATTATTATTATTATTATTATGAGCAGTGTTTGTTGCTCGTCTCTCTCTCCCTCTGTCTTCTCTGTCTGTGCGTGTGTTGTTGTGTGAGTGACTGACTGAGTGAGTGAATGAAAAAAAAAGTTTGCTATTGAATTGACTATATATTATTACATCCATTTATTATATTCACAGCACCACCACCACCACCAGCAGCAGCAGCAGCAGCGACACAACAAGAAAGGGGAAAATAGTTAATCGGCCACAAGACCTCTATGAAAGCAGGCAGGCCATCGTTGTTGTCCTCCTCTTAAGTAGTAGTAGTTGTTGTTGTCAACTTGCTTGCTGTTCAAAAAGAGACAAACAAAAAAGCACATCAATAAATTGATCATGATGATGATCAAAAATATAATGACAACAACAATGGTGTAATATGATATAATTATATTCAATTGCAATATTATATATATAAGTATATATACAAATGTGAGCTGTTAATACCAACTTGGAAACAGTAAGGATCAACAATTAACAATCAAGTCAACAACTACAGCTATATATATATATATGTATCAACTTACTAATAGCAGCAAATATATATATATACATATATATTGAAAAGTAAGTAAAGAAAAAAAATTGGAAAATATACCTACATTACAACATACATAATATTTTTGCAAAAAGATATTCGGTTAGTTTTGTTAATTTTGTGAAAGTGTACAGAAATGTTTGTTCAAAATACAAAAGAGAGAGAGAGAAAGAAAAATTTTGCGATAATTGAAAGCGTCAAGATTTTTTAAGAAAAGAAAAGAAAATGGTATCTGTGCTACAAAAATTTAATTTTTCAATTGCATTATATTGATTTTATAATGTTGAGAAAATAAAAGGTGCCTACTGCTCATGAAAACAATGATGCGGGAAAGGCTCATTGGTGGTAGTGGTGGAAGAAGAGCAGGGTTTGTTTTGCTGTTATTACCTATTGTCATCTTGATGATACTGTTAATGGTAATAGTTTTATTTTTGTGTGCTAACTACATCCGGACGATTAGGCATCAGGGAATCTGATTCCTAGGAAATCGTCGTTTCCAGTCAACAGGAAAAAGTATTTCTTGGTTGATACGTAAGAACAACTGGGTGAAACCCAGCAAGTTTTTCGTGTGTGTGTATGTGCTGTAAATAGTTATAAAGAGCGCTATTAAATTATTCTTAATGATTGATGGCACGCTTTTATATGAGTACAGTTTTTGATGGTGTTAGGGGTCTTGAGAAAAATTAGAACATGAGAGTTTGCCCAGTATTTTATTTTCTTTGGATTATTCCGCTAGTAGTGTATTATAATTTGGCTACAAGGTTAAATTTTTATCAGCTTCGGCAGCACCCCGGCTATTCGTTTAGGATTGACAAAGTTAGGAAAAGAATTATTAGAGAATGCTCAAACTAATATATTAGTGTTGCTTTCCAATGAGCTGACATGAATAGTACTGTTATGTTTTTGGTCATGTTATGAGTACAGTGTTTAAAGAATTTTCCAAACCGCTTGTAATTGCCTTTTGTGCTTATCAATGGGGTGTTCCCCAATTTTTTTTTTTCCAACTATGGATATGGATACATGCAAAAAACTGAAATTTGTAATCAAGCGTTTTGCTTGTGCATTGTAACTGGTTAACTTTATTGAGTAAACAAATCCTATTATAGCTCCAAACTTTGTGTGTAAAAATATGAGTTAAAAATGCAAGTGATACTCGCAGTAATGAAATGTAATAGGAAATGTCACAAAAGCTACCACATAAAGAAATTTAATCTTTTTATGCAATACTGTCAGTAGAAGCAAACGTTAATGTAACCTTTGATGCTATGATGAAAAGCCGTTCAAATGCATTTAAATTATTTTAAAGTAAAAACGATTTAAAAGGCTTTTTAAAAAGTTTTGTAATGTCACTTTTGTAAGCTATTTTCAATTTATCGAGCAAAACTACACTGAAAATTTTGAGAATTAGCACTTGACGTTTTAATGGCCTCTGCCTTGCAATACACCTGCGTTATCAGAAATCCTATGTAATAAAGATTCGCAGCATTTCCTTACCGAGCATAATGTGCAACCTTGACTGGGGTTTAAAATGTCGTTCCCTATTATTTGCCATTTTAAATTGTGTGTTTGCTTGTTCTTATGATCATAGTAACACCTTGGTAAAAAAAAGTTGCTACTAAAAGTGCTACGCAATTTTTGCAAAACCGCACCACACTTGGCAAACTTGCAATGAAAATGCTATGCTATCATCATGGAAATAGCTAATTTTTACGACTTTGCGCTGATTTCTCTGAATAATTTATAGCTAGACAAACTGTGCAGTGCATTCATTATACATGCGTTATCATTTGCAACCGTACAACGTTTTATTTATATATTTTTGCCTGTCGTTGATAACTTTTACTACAGTTTACCTTTCATTTGGCATGCCCAAAGATATTGTTACACAATCAGTGTGCATAATATAAAGAGCGAAAAGGAATGTGATGAATATAAATACCTAGTAATATTTAGAGATGCTGTTTTCTGCGGCACGCTGCATGAATGCAAATACTTTATACGATTTGGGTTTTATCATTAAATATATAAGTGTATTTTTCAAGCCTGTCGTTACAATTTTCGCAATTTGTCATTCTTATTATTGAATTTAATATGCAATTATTATAATGCTGTTAAAATAATTTATCAAGTTTTTGTCCATGCAAACTTGTGCGATGATATTTGATAGCTGTAACAGTCACCACAACACTGATGCTGATAAGATTTGACAGTTGGCATTCGTGAAAAACAGTTTTTTTTATCCACCCACGTATAACGCTTAACAAGATTACTAGTTATCAGTCATTCATCACAGCACTAAATATCTTCTGTTAATGAGGAAGAGGCTAATAAATAATAAAAAACAATACATTCATTTTATTAACTCATTGATAAAATTTAGCAGGATTTTGAAGGAAAACTTGAAAAAAAATTTCACTCTCGGACAGCAGTCAGACAAACAATCTGTTGATGGAAAGGTCTATAGCTTATGTTTTCAGCATATAATAAAGAGATAAAGCAAGGCGGTAGGTGAAGCAATAAAAGGGTGACGATATCGACCTTGTAGTCCCTACCTGTACAAAAGGTATTTTTAGAAAAAAAAATATAGAAATCGAAGGTGGACTAAAATAGGATTGATGTTTTGCTTTGGGCTGCTAGATACCTATACACCATCTGTGTAGCAGAAAAGTCGAAAGGTATGAATAACTTGATGAAAAGTAAGGACTCGCTCTCTACTTAATATTTGATCCTTTGACAACTTTCTCAACAGTTACAATGAACAGGGCATTTCAAGGTAAAAATTCGTCCCAGAAGAATAGGACATTGTTATGAATAATGGCGACGAGGCACTATACTCACACGCACAACATACCATACGTTTTTATTTTGTACACATCCTGTATAGTTGTGAGCGATTTTGCCGTCTATTTACATGGCACATTCTTGTTCATTGATTGATTGTGATCATGTTGATCGTTAATGAAGAGGCGATTGTGGTCATTAGCTAGATACAGGTGCAGATGCAAGTGCAGCAGAGGTTATGTTAAAGATTAGATTAAACGACATGACATTGATGCAGTTTTTTACTAACCAATAACTTGATTTAGCGCTTAAAGCTATCGTAACAAATTCTGTTTTCTTTAGAACATAAATAATTTTCTCTTCGGGGCGATAAACTAACGTGATAGCAGTAAGTAGAATACCTACCCATGGACATAAATTTTAACCGGTATCCAGTTAGTTGGAGAGTGATGCTACTGCTGTTGTAGTCCATAGGCTGATACTTTTGGTACTTGCATGACACACTCTTGGCATTAAGTTGCAGTTTTTTTACAACCTAGTAAACCCGAAATGTACAACCGCTGTTTTTATTAAAATGTCTTACAAATGGATGCAATTGCACAGAAGGACAAAGTTAACCTCAAGCACAATTAAACAAACCATTATTATGAATATAGTAGTTACTCTATGGTCAACGTTTTTTTATTTTCTGTTGTTTTCCTTCCACATGCTACTTTTCAATTAATAGCAAATCTCTCAAGCTCTTCAATGCTTGCCAAAACAGATAGACTTTTTGAAGCTCAAATACGTACAAAAAATTTAAGTCAATCAGCAAAAATATATACAATAGAACGATATATATATTGTGTGTAAATACAAGGAATGGATATTATTGTATAGTTAACTCAATTTAAAGTTGAGTCTGAGCTATTTAAAGCCATGTTTAAATGAAATATACTCACACACACACTTATTTTCTTGCTTCTTCTCCGGTATCTGCATATTTGATTTAGTAGTTATAATTTACCGAGGAAATGTAGTATGTGCTTGTACTTTGTACTGCTTACAATTATTAATTTTCATCCGCACAACCAGATAGACCAAACAGTAGAAATTACCATTTAAACTTCTGTGCAATAAGCAACACTATCATCACATTACTTTGTTAAATAAACCGTTTGTTGTGTAGAATTTGAATCATAATACTAAATTGTATATATAGTATGTGCATACACGACGATTGAAAAAAAAAACATGTTGATAGCGATAGAAATTATTTTGTAAAGTTCAAATTCAGTTATGCGTACTACACACTACACAGCCAGTCAATGTTTAAAGAAAATTTTGGCTGAGAAGTGTAGATAGAGAGCGAGTTTCATTTTTCGTTTTAGCTTTCAAACATAATATATGAAATCAAAACAAAGTACAAGGTTTATTACAATAATCATGATCAAGTCCATCAATTATGAGAAGGGTAATGTGAACATTTTTTAGGAGCAATTAAAACCGCTCATTTTATACTGTACTTTCATACTTCACACTGGGCTTACTTTACGTATTTTTTACGGACTGTGGTTACTCTTATTATTACATTGATCTAAAACTCCATGTTTCTTTTAATTACACCCGGTCCTACAAATATTTACGCTTTTAATCAGTAGCCAGTCTGATCTTTGGAATTACGTCCTTTTTGCTCTGTAAAAATGCGCCTCTGTGCTGATGGGCCAGATGATATTATTATTACTTATTGTACCGTTTAGAAATCATGGGTAATCTTTAAAATATTATCCCTTTCAAAACAAAACGAAAACCAACTGCATCAAATTATTCTTTCATTACCATTCCATTCCATTATTCATAGCCACTGATTGTCCATAAACCAGACATGCTCTGGTTGTGCTGGCACACTCATACATATATGTCGTCTTTCTTTTTACCAAAGCATCTAAATTTACATAAACTTCTGCAGTGATAATTCAATTAAAATTTGTAAGCACAATTTTTCTAGTCTTTTATTGTTCCTAACCCACGTTTATTTAATCATTTTCGTACCAGTAGTTTTCTTGTGTACAGCTTTACAAATATTAGCGTACATATGTATATGTCGTTCTCTTCCTGGTAAACATACAAGTATACGTTTTGTTGATATTGAGAATCAAACCCGTTACTATTATACGAAGTTAGGATAAATAAAACAGAATACTTCTTAATAAGCATCAGAGAAGAGAACAAAAACAATCCGGGACAATATAATATTTCTGCAATACATACATACCTACAACAACAAGAACCCATGCATGGAATCGATAAAGTATTGCAAGTTTGCAAATATATTGCAATACTATCATCGCTATTATGGATTTTGTCTGGCGATTATAATTATATGGTGGTACATGATACAACCATTATGCTCAAGTGCACTAGATAAAAGAGCACAACTTTAGATTTCAAGCCTTTTAAAAAGTTAGTAAAAACAATCTGATGATATGCTGCTAACTACTGGCATTACCATCATGAAAAGAATAAGTTGACTCATAAAATATAAAAAATACAGCTATTGCGAATTTGCAGTTTTGTACCATTCATACCAGAGAGTAAACTTCATATACCGAAATCTCTTTGAAAATTATCATTATCAACATCAGCATTTCTGCGGTAGACATTTAATCTTTTTGTGTCTAAAACAAAATGCACATTCAACCCCTTTATTTTTGTGCTTTATACACTACTGCTTCTACTTAACTAGTGAACATCTTCTTCTTCTTACTCAGCAAGCAGCAGCAGAAATCTCGTTTGTACGATTGTATACATTATTATTATTATTCTTATACTACTCCTTTTCACAATTTCTCCTCATATCCACATTACAAAAAACAAGCAACTCAAGAAGATCATTTTAAGACGATCATCTTTTTCCTTCATCATCATCAGCCGCACTTTGCAATATTATAATGCACAGTAAAAAAAATAATAATCATGATAATGATTACTAAGCAAGTGGCTAACTAACTGCGCCAAACGGCTTCAAAATTCCTATTTTAAAAGATGCATTTTAATATCATTGTTCTCTAACTATTAGCACCTACCATCTTTTTTTATTTAAATGGATTATTACATTGCATGATTTTTTTACGTTATTATTGTGTTGATCTTACACTAACTACTATATCGACTAGAAGGAGAAAAGGATTATGGCGTTATAAACCACCACTACCACCACATAGTCACTCTACCGCACGATCCAAGATTGTTACCACTCTATGAATATTTGAATACATGCATTACTTTACTTTGACAATATAGCTTTACTTACTTTTGTTACATTACTACATGGCATTATTTTGCATGATTCATAATATGATTAGGCATATTATTTATTATTACTGTTGAACTACATTTATATGTACAGTGCGTTGCAAGTCACTGTTCAGGTAACAACAACAACAACAAAGACTACTAAAAGTGGGAAGAACGGAGCCCCCCCTCTCTCTCTCTTAAGAAAAGAGGCATATAATATGCTAAGGAGGAAACTGAGAGAAACTTTTCATCTTCATCCTGTTATTGTTGAAGATAGCTTTACCTTCCTTTTATTTTTGCGCTAGGCAGTAATGCGGTAGTAGTAGCAGTATTACGTGGTAAAGTTAACTGGTTAGTTTTACTTTACCTTAAGCATATCAACTAAACAGTGCATTGCCTTTTTGCATTATTATTGTTGTATCGCCGTGATGATAAAGATAATAGTAATCATCAGCCGCACAGCAACAGCAGCATCAAAGAATTTAACTGCAGTGGTAATAAGCGCAGTGCTAACTTACCGCTTACTTAACCACGGTACAGTTTTTTCCCTTTTTTGAAAACCACTACTTACCCAGTGCACTGCATGTTGTTCACGCTTGCAAAGAAGAATAAAAAAAGAAGAGAGAAGGGATGGATGATAAAGGGAACCTGTACTAGGTACCTGGGTAATTACATTGCACGGCAATAATAATAACATCGCCATTTGCCATGCTAGCTTACAACAATGGCAATGTTAACAGTATTGTGGAAAGTTGCAAGTGCAGCAAAAAGGAGCAGTAGCGTGCAGCGCAAAACAGCGCATAGCACTTCACTTGGCTACATTGTTGCTCTCTTCTTGCCTGTCTTGGTGACTGTAGTGGTGTACTAAAAAAATAACAGGCTGCTTCTCTGACGCTGAATTGCATGAAAAAAAATCGTTGCTGTTCTCATTGTTATGGCAACTTAGTTCGCTGGTTGTTGTACATTAGTTAGTCGTGTTGTTGTTGTTGTACAGTTGTTGCAGTAGCGCAGTCTCATTTCATTGTCATCATCATCCTATCATCTAAATATGAATATAGAGGGATAATTGTTGCAATGGAGTTGTTGTAAACACCCGTAGTGTTTTTAATGCATGTACATACATTAAAAATGGCAAAGTTTGCTCGTGAGTGTGCATGTAGGACTTATTGGGCAACAATAGGTGCGCGTTGCGTTGTTAGTTGGTTCGCTTTTGCTAGTATCTATTTCAGTTAACTAGTGCATTATTTTTAAGAGATCAGACCAAGTAAGTGCATCGTTGCAACTGGCAGCAGTAGCAACAACGCCATCCACAACAAAAATGTAACAATAATATTACAGACAGCATATAAAATTGTTTTTATTATACACGTTATATAGTGTTATAATGTACTTGTGTGAGAATTATGTTGTGCGCATACACGTATGTACATATATAGAGGATCATTATTAATGTTCCTTCATCATCATCATTACAATATATAATGATCATACCTATTAAGAAGTGTGGCTGGGGAAAGTAGCCATTTTTGAGGAACGAGAAGTAAAGATTATTTATTACAGTACCATTACTGTACAAGAACAAATTATTTTTTGTCTCAAATTTTCATAATGAATCGAGTAAGGCATATTGTGAAAATTTATGTGCTGAGTACGTACATACCGAAATACACTAATTGTTGGTGAATGTCTTTTTTTCTTGTTCTAATGAACGCAGATGGAACCATTATTACTGCATCACACTGAGGACGATTCTTCCACTAGAATTAGCCAAATAGGAAAATAGGTTGATTGTTGGTGAATCATTCATCATCTCCTAATAATAATGTCTCTTTAACGACAATGTTGGCCGTGCGACAGAATAGTTGAGCAGGGCTCTTTTGGCGAAAATGGAACAGTCCACGTGCTTACCGACGGACGATTGGAGCTTCCGGAAATCTTGACAAAAGGAATTACCACAAATTTCTTCAGAATATACAGTGAAATATAAGTGAAGAAAGTCGAGCTGTTAAAATAATATGCTGTTTTCTTTTGTGTCGCCGTTAAAACACGGATTTTTATTGTTACGCGTTTGGTTAATATGACATTACTTCCTGCTGGCGAAAAAAATATCCGATTATAGTTCAAGTGCAAAGGACTGCACCACTTTCTTTGTTCTAGTGCAAATGTTTTCATATCAGCAATAAAGTCAACAACGAAGCAATACCAGTTGCTACTTTTATCATTCTATGGAACATCAATAATTAAAAGTTACTTGGAAAATGTGGTGAATGTGTCTACGTGCTTATTTTATTATTATTGCCATGGGCAATGTTTCGCTACATTGTACTCCACATGTTTTCCATCACCGTTTTTTACTCAGCCTGCACAACAACTAACCATGAAGCAGCATTATAAATAAAACGTTTCTTTCGAAAAGTGCGCTGATCATAAACAGCAATAACATAATACATTTGTGATTTGCCCCACATTTCAAGTGTTCAAAATATTATTATTTATTTTTGACTCTTTTTAACTTTTTTCCCATTTTCCCAGTTGTACTTTTCATACAGATATGAAATAGTTATAGAATAAATAAGCGTTCAAAAATAATTACAGAAATAAACTTTTAGCTTGATGAACGTCAACAATAATAGCATCATGTAGCAAACACAAGTAATGTGCATTTAACCGTAGACATAATAGAAACGTTAGCTAAGCAGAATCTTAAGCAAGTTTGCTTGTCTGGCTGGTGATGGTGATTTCGAGAGAGCGTTCCAAAATCTGAATTTTGTGTCTGCAGCATTTATTCTAAGGCAGTTACTCTCAGATAAAGCAAGCAAGCAGCAAAAATAGTCACAAATTTTATTCATATTTTAATAACTCCCCTCAAAATTGCAGTATTGGTTTATAAATCAAATAAACTTTTTGTCCTTTTGTTACTCTCCATGTTGTTTTTACCTCTGATAACTGACACCGGATATAACTGTATTTTTACCAACCACAGTCCCAGCAACAAAGAATAGACCCAGCAACAGCAAATTTATTATCAGTCTCGTTATTATTATTATTATTATATTATCCCGTAAAAATTATCAGTCAGTATTGATAGGACCAAACCAAATAAGCAAAGCCAAAATGAGTAACACTCCGACAGATTATCAATGGTAAGTGAACTTTATGACTTGAAGGAAAAAAAATATTCCAAATCATGTTCAAATTTTTTGGCAAATAATGATAAAAAATATAAATGCAAAAAAGAATGTTGTAATGTTTATTGAAATTTTATTCAGTATTTATTTGATTTTTACAACAGCAATATAACGTATATGATTTTTTCTAGGGCTTATGCCATCATGGACTCTTCACGAGTGTCCACCTTCCTCATTTCAATCCTTTTAATTGTCTATGGAAGCTTTAGGTACGAGCGAACAGACTGGTCATATTAAATAATGATTGTGTCTGTAACAAGTGTACAAATGATACAATTTATCTTATCGTCATTCATCATGAATCGGTAAAAATGCTTGCATACGTACATACATGGTGAAGAGGATTTTCAGTAAGTTTTGTTGCTTTTATTGTACTCTTTGTTGGATTCATATGCTCATAAAAGAAGCCGTTGAACTGTTGATACAAAAATTATACACTTGACGGCGACAATGTTGATCTGTTTTGATTTCATTGATGTCTCTGACAGTTGACATTTGCTATTGCCATCAGTAGGAAGCGTCGTTACATGATTCATGATGAATATAATAATAATATTGATGATGAGCACTCAAAAATAATCAAATAAACAAAGTGACATTGACCCCCGATGTTTTTTATTATCGTTTGTCATTACAGGTCATTAAACATGGAGCAAGAAGCTCGGGAAAGGGAAAAGGAAAAAGAACTGGCAAAGTTAACTGGAATTCCCAACAACAACGAAAGCAGTATGTTCTTTTCAATGCTGAGTCAGTTTTAACATTAAATCGAATTGAAATGATAATTATGAATAAAACATGACTACGTATTATACGGTGTTGTTTATTACTATTTTCGACGACTAAACCCCCTGTCCTGCTAAAGAGACTCTTGACATGACATGATTGTAGCCAGAAGCAGTAAACTTCTTTTTTTTAGCTTAAATGTGCAATAATTTTGATTCATTTGTACACTATCTTTGTCGATAAATTTTATTAGGTGACCTCATTTTCTTCAAAAGAGTGCAAAAGACGTTTTGCTGAACTAGTGACTTTCTTGAAAAAAAGTCTAGACGTTAGACACCGAACCAATTAGTTATACTAAAGAAACAAAATGCCGGCATATAAATATAGTTTGCTTGCACGTGCTCAGGACAAAAAAACAACATCTTTTGTAGGAAATAAAAGTTATAATTAAGCACGATGGCACGTACTTGTGGGTATTTTATTTACGAGATTATATATAGGCATCATCATGAATGATTGATTGAGCATTCTTTTACCAGTTCCTATACTAGTGCTAGTAGTAGATTCATTTTCAGCTTATAAACTCAAACATAAATAATGACTCTCGTTTATGCAACACTCATCGAGATTAATATTGACTGACAAAGCTATCGACCGTATTGTACAAAGTCATACGATTTGTTATTGATTTTTGATATGACAGTTATGTAAACATTTACCAGTTGTGGTAGTACCGCAATCAGAGTAGAGGATTGTGTTGTGGGTATTGTTGTGTCAATAAATTTCAACTGATAGAAACTCTTTGTGAAAAACGTTTTGACAGTTTAATAGGTGATGTTTTTTTAACATGATCTACCAATTCTGGTTAGCTGTATATATGTACACGTATGTATTTATATAAATATACATATTACAATATAGTTAAATATTATATCGATGCATTAGTAACATTTTCTATTAAAGTTAAAAATTTGCAGAAATTCAAAAGAAAATATTTTTTAAATTGCGGTTTACCTTATACCGATTCAAAATTGAACAGCAATACAAGTCCAATATATCAATTGAATGTCAAGGTTCATCTATGCAAAATGTACTAAATTTTTTCCCTATAAACTCCTTGTAATAACAACGTTTACGAGCGGTGTGGTCGTGAAAAATACGCAGACATGTTACCTATTGGTGAACTCTTTAAATCAAGTGGGATTGTTTTTTTAATTATATGATTTCTAGATGTACAAACGTTGGACACAATGCAGGCGCTATGCCTGCCTCTTGGGGCTTCCATATCCCTATTAGTGATGTTTTTCTTCTTTGATTCCATGCAGATGTTATTCGCAATCTGCACCGCAGGTAAAAAATATTTATGTGTGCAGAGAAAGCTATCGCTGCTGGTGTTACTAGTAAAGCTAGTAAAGATAATTTTTTAGGTATTTTGACACAAACTGGGCTGCCAACACGGTAACCCAACTTGTGCTTTTTTGGAATATAAGCAGAGCTAACTTTTCTCTAATGATTTATAGTGATAGCTACCATAGCGTTGGCATTTCTTTTACTTCCGATGTGTCAGTACATCATACGACCATGCTCCTCAGGCAACAAGTATGCAAGGCAAATGCAAATTAAAAAGTTAGTTTTAAGGTTGTAAAACGGATTTCACGATTATTTTTATGCATTGTTTTAGAATTTCTTTTGGCATTTGCGGGAGATTTACTGGAGCAGAACTGATGTCATTTTCTCTCTCAATCACCATAGTATGCATTTGGGTTCTCACAGGTCACTGGCTGTTGATGGACGGTATGTGTATTATTGATTTAAATGTAGACAGATTGTGTCATGAATTTTTCCAATCGTAATCATATAATATTTTTGTATTTTATAGCGATGGGAATGGGTCTATGTGTAGCATTTATTGCCTTTGTGCGTCTCCCAAGTTTAAAGGTTTCTACTCTACTTCTTACTGGACTGCTCATATACGACGTATTCTGGGTATTCTTCTCATCGTACCTATTTAACGCCAATGTCATGGTCAAAGTAAGTTTAATTGTACCTTCCTATTTTAAAACATACAACCGGAGATATTTGAAAATGTATGTATGTTTGACAATTTTTTTAGGTTGCGACACGACCTGCAGAAAATCCAATGGGTCTTGTTGCCAGGAAACTCCATTTAGGTGGTGTCGTTAGAGAGGCTCCTAAGCTTTCCTTACCTGGAAAGTTAGTTTTTCCCAGTATTTACACTACCGGTCATTTTTCGATGCTTGGCTTGGGTGATATTGTGAGTTACTTTTGCTTTAATTTTGTATTCATTTTCACAATAAAACTTACATGATTACATTTTAAATTTGCTAATAATGTTGAATTTTAGGTGATGCCTGGGCTACTTTTATGTTTTGTACTACGATATGACGCTTATAAAAAGTCACAAGCTATGCACCTAGGAGAGCTAGGTGTACCCAATCCAACGCATCTCAGTAGAATTAGGTAATAACTTTACCTATATGCCTGTTTAAAAAATTTAAGGTGTTTTTCCTAAAATCAAATTTTAAATAATATGCATTCTTCAGTTATTTCCACTGCTCTCTCATCGGTTATTTTCTTGGACTGCTGACTGCCACAGTTTCTTCAGAAGTATTTAAAGCAGCCCAGCCAGCACTTTTATACCTTGTTCCTTTTACACTTTTACCATTACTTACCATGGCTTATTTAAAGGTAAGGTCATTAAAACTTGAGCCTGTAATAAAAATATACAATATTCCACTTCTCTGCTTGTATAACTGAGTTTATTCGTACTTTCTCATTAAACAGGGGGATTTAAGAACTATGTGGAGTGAACCTTTTATAACGCACGTCCCATCAAAACACCAAGATGTGTGACATCAGCTCTACGCAGCCACATCGAAATATGTTTAGTTTCTTATTATTATCAATTGTAACAAATCAAGAACAAAGTCGTCAACCGTTGGCGTCTGTATTTTATGGTAGCTCTGAATTATCATTATAGTTATTCAACATAGTAAATACATGTTTATCAAATATACTTAGTTACTGTTTGTTCTCTCATTATTATTATATATCGTCGTTATATATATATACTGTAATACAACAAGTACCCACAAATGATTGTTACATTTATTATATATACATATATATATATATATATTGTAGTAACACACCGTTTACATTATATAGGTTTACACATTTTCAAATACAATTTTTTTCTTATATCGTGTATAAAAGTATGTAATAATAATAATCCGTAATATATCAACGATACTTGTAAATGCTACTTACTGGGCATTATCAAAATGGACTGAAAACGCTATCTGTCTAACAGAAAGTATTATTGTAAAAAACAAAACAAGAACTACACAACTTTAATAACTAACCAAAATAATGCCAGGTCTAAAAAATACTTTCAGTCCTATTTTTAAGTGAATCTCTTTTTGTTTTGTTAGTTTTATATCAATATCCATCTCAAATCTCTCTGTCCCTCTCGCTCTAATCAAGAAAAGTTTATTACTGCTTTCTTTCTTTCTTTTTTGTTACACTCGAAAAAAATACCAAAAAATATTATGATAATTGTTAACTGGCTGTCATGTAGATATATTAACATTTATAAAAACTGGAAAGAAGGAAACCGTTAGCAACTACTACATTTATAAGAATACATAAGAAGCTACTATTATTATTACTATTACTACTTATGTAGAATTTTGTTTTTGTAAAAAGATTATTAATTCATAATTATGATTACATTATTATGTATTAATGTATCTACATAGAGAGGATGTGATATTTTGTCGTTGTCCAACATGAACACAAAACTTTTTTTAAATTTGTGTAACAGCAAATAATATGAAACTGCGTCTCTACTCTCTACTACTACCACTACTACTTCTACATTCATAATATTCATCATGATGAAAAGAAAACGTTATCTATCATACATTTACTGTACCACCACCAGTTATAATGTGGAATTATATGATATAAAAAACAACGAAAAAAACAGTTTTGAAGTTACCAGGTACGAAAAAAGCACTATGACGAGGAGTCTGAAAGAATAATAACAAGGAATACCGCTTTGCTAAAAGAAGAAGCAAATCATCATCATAAGTTGATATAAGTGTGTTTAGTAAGTGTGTTCCAAGAAAGTGGGTCATTGTAATTGTTTAAATATGGAAGAAAGAAATATAATGAGTAGTAGCATGTTATTTTCATGAATTTCATGCTACTACTGATATTATACTAAAAAAATCTACTACTTCTAATACAACTTTGTTAGTGCCCTTTTTGGTTGTTGAATTTATAATAGTCGCGCAGTTCAGCTCTTGAGACTGTTAAATACTATATTATTATTATTAATTATTATTATTGTGTCTAAGGTATTCTTATATGTATATGTAATACGTACATATTATATTTGTGAAATTACGATTTTTATTATTCAATTTTTCGCTACATCGCATATATTATTATTATCATCATCATTATTAATAATAATAATGGATAAATCAAACAAGATATAAGTTTGTTACTTTGTATAAAAAATAGAGAAAGAAAAATGCTTTTTTGTCACCATCTACATCTTACTTTTAGAATGTCTTTGGAGGAAAAGTTAAAAAAATAATAAAATTTCTACATATTACGTAAAAAAATACGTAAATCGATATACTGTAGAGCTAGCTGGGCTAAATAATTTTCCAGAGAAATCACCATTTATCATTCATACATGCACAATGCACGAAATATACTTACTTATTTACTGTTTTTGCATATTCTCCACTTTGCTCACATCATTAAAATTCTCAGAGGGCAACAACGAAATTCCCAGGTTCTTTGTTTGGAAGCAAACACGTTAGGGGTAATACCTGCACTGCAAAAAATTGGTATAGGAAACTTATACCGCTTCCATAGACCTAAACCTAAACGTCTATTGACTCTAATTTGGAAACTCTTGAGGCTCTTGTAGTAGTACACTGTTTGTTGGAGACTGTAAAATATCATGACGAATATACTCCATCAAGAAGGAACCACCAGTCCCATATGCCCCCTTTTGCTCTTCTCAAATCTGTCCAAGTCAATGTCATTTTCATGCAATTGCATTTTACATTTTCAGGCAACAACAAAAGCTCATCTTTTGTAAGCCAATGAGGAATCTGCTCCAAGTAAAAAAGATTCTGACTTTGTTTGTAGCGGGGTTGTGGCCGTGTCGTTGCAACCGTATTGAAGTACTCTCTGCCATCGTACATTCTGCTCGTCTATGGGCGGTCCATGGATATGCTGACATTAGAAGTCTTTCACCAGATTTGGTCTAGCAAACTATACAAGTTTGTATATGTTATTATGGTTTTTAAGTAAACTGCACCTGCTGCTTCTCTGCAGCGATATAGAGGAGAGGATGTAATATAATGTGAATGTGTATCAAAGAAAAGAGAGGAACATATCGTGTTTTTTTTCTGTTGAGCTGCTGCTGAATTGAACGAAGCAATGCAAATTGAGATTTGACCGTTGGTTTTTTCTTTTGTATCAAACTACCATGATCACTGCATATCATCATCGTGTGTGTGTACTTGTTTTCCGTCTTTACTTACAACAACAACAGTTTACTCGTCAAATTCAATCATCTTCATAATAATAAGTCGTTTTGTAGCCTGGAAAGCTGAGTGAGATTATTGGTCCCTCTGGATCTCTTGACTATTTTTAATTTTAATCGTTTATCGGGATCTTGTTTGCATTTTGCAGACTCGACTGGAAGAGTTTGTTGAGGAGAAGTGATCGGTAAATTATTTGACAGTTGATTTGTGTCACTTTTTTTCCTTTGCACCTTGTTACCTGTGTTGTTGCCGAGTGCCGAGTGATACATTTTTTTATTTTGCCTACAACATTTCATTTACTTTTGCGCAATGTGTGAATGAGCTATATTGTCGGTTTATTTGGTTTTGGTTACATGGCGTACAAGTAAGCAAGAATTCCATGAACATATAAGTTGCACCAGTCGTTGTTCGCTGTCATTCGAAAGTTTTGAGTGAAAACGGATTATTGATAATTTTGTCAATACTCTGCCACAGAAAGCTAAGTAATTGGCTCCACAAAAATCAGTTTGGAGGGGAGTATATACCGCTCACCCCGAGAGGAACTGTTGACTGTCAACTGTTGGCTGTGTGTAATGATTAGCTAATTTTCACCGCGCATGTCTGGTCTCTACGTTCGAGATTTTAGTGTATCACCTCTATTGCCCTTCATATGTAATTCGTGTGAATGGTTTGATTGCAAAGGTTAGTATTAATGACATTTTATTGTATTTGTCTTATTTGTGCGTAAACTGCATGCAAATATTAAACATTGAAAGTGTTCATTTATGTAGTCGACTTCTCGACAGTTTTCTTTACCTTTGTCATCACTATCACTAATGGATACGTTCCAAGATCTTATTGAAATCTATTAATTAACTGTATAAATGCAGCTTGGAATTTAAAACAGATTAAATAATATGTTGTTACAACAATGTTGTTTCATATTTTTTGACATAGACACCACACCCTAGCTGCAAAATTAAAACTTCTGGTAAAAATGGCTTTGTCAGTGGGAGCAACAGACATAAAGTCTGGCTCACCCAACCAGCGGCCATCATATTTTGATTTTGCCAGTACAACAGGATTATACCCACCACAACACACTTTTGATGAAGGGGTTATTAAGCGTTTAGATCCCGAACTTTTTGATGAAACGGCAACAACGGAAAACACCGCTAATGTAACGGCTGATGATGAAAAATTAAAAACATTTCTAAGGATTCGCCCAGGACCTAACACTGATTCCGTCAGTCAATATAGAGTCACGATATAGTCATCATTTAAGCGTTTAAATTGAGATTGTAGAAACATATATTTACTGTCACCATATCTTTCTGTTCCAATTGGCAGTCTTTGGAGATCAAGGATGAACAAACCGTAGTTGCATATACAAATCCAAGAGTAAACGTTTATCAGAACTGTGGAAAGAAGCCGACAGAATTTCAGTTTACCAGAGTTCTAGGACCAGAATGTGGTCAATCAACCGTATTCGAGGAATGTGTTACTCCCATAATTGAAAAATTCTTGAAACATGAAAATTGTTTGATCTTCAGTTATGGCGCGACAAATTCTGGCAAGACATACACTATGCAAGGTATTTTTTCAAAGCTTAACACAACGCAATTTGAGGGCTAGCTGGTACTGGGTTTTCAGTTTAAATTAATAGTTTGTAATTTATTTTGATCTGCTGCATAGGTTATGGCGTCGAGTATGGCATCATTCCACGCACACTGGACTCGATTTTTAGTAGGATTCACGACCGTCAGTACAAGATGGGAAACATACGTCCGTACCTGTATCAACAATTCCTTCATTTAAATCCCCAAGAGGTCGAAGCCCTTCATGATAAACGAAGAAAGATAATCGCTGATGCTAACATAGTAAGTGTTTTAAACGGTCTAAATACGTGTTTCTAGTTTAAGTAAAAGTAATTTGAAGTAATGTTTGACTGAGAAATAACATGGGTTTTCTAGAAACAAGAATTAATGAGCTCCTACAGATTAACAACATCAACGTACTCTGACAGAAGTGGGTCTACAGTGGACGTAGTTGGCGGTACAATAATGCCTTGAATAATAGAAAAATACAATAATTTATTAACTAAACACCCTAATGTTATGCCATATTTTGTTGCTACATTTCCACAGGCCACATTTTTGACCCTAACGCAATGTACACGAATACTACATTGTACAGCATTTGGGTGTCTTATGCTGAGCTTTATAATGAGCATGTTTATGATCTGTTGGAATCCACGACCGTTAGTAAAAGTAAGCGTCGGAATAAACTAAAGTTGATGCAGGACAGTAATGGATTTGTATATGTCAAAGGTAATAAATAACTTTGTTAGCACGAAATATCTGTTGGTGATGTTAGTTTTACAAGTTGCTGAAAAGTGTATTTTTCTATACTTTTAAAGATCTTATTGAACTTCCGGTCAGTTCAGACGAAGAAGCCTACAAGTTATTCCTAGCAGGCAGAAAAAATTTACAGTTTGCTGCCACACAAATGAACCAAAATTCTAGTCGTTCACACTCATTTTTCACTATTCGAGTTGTATCGATTGGTATGGGAGAAGGTGGTGTACCATACCCCAAGACTGTTCACAGGTTGACTTAAACTCTTAAAAGTACATATTTAAAAGCAAACTTACTAATTACTCAAGTTACTAATTTAAATTTTGTCATAGGATGACCTTTTGTGATTTAGCCGGAATGGAGCGTGCTAATCAAACGGAAAATAGAGGGTTTAGATTGCAGGAATCAGGAAATATAAATAATTCTCTCACTGTGCTTTTAAAGGTCATTCGCGTGTTAAGGTACTAACATCGATGTTCCAGGTGTCGTGAAATTTAAAATCGGAAGTAAATATCTAATTCTCAATTCCTTTTATCTCAGGGAAAAGCAAGCACGCAATGCCGTAATCGAAACCATCCCATTTCGTGAGAGCAAACTTACGCACATTTTTAAAAGCTACTTTACGTCAGCGACTCATATTTGCATGGTAGTTAACGTTAACCCTGACCCCACTATGGCTGAGTCTACGTATCAAGTCCTTTTAAATTCTGCCGTAGCTAGTAACGTATGTTATCATTTTTTGCGTGATTTACGGTTTTTCTTTAATATGTCAAAAAAATTATTTCACCTATTAATTAGAAACGCCTCTTTTAATAGGTAATTGTCTTTCGACCAATGGAGCTCAATGTACAGGCCGACCCTGAAAATTGGAACCGCGACATTAAACCACTGGTGACTAAACCCCCCTTGCCTCCTAAACATATGAGGAATAATAAAGTTGCTGGTCTTAAAGAGAAGCGGCCGTTGGTGACAGATAGTGAGGAAAGTGATGCAGAAGAATACGTAGTTGCAACTGTAATTGCTCCCAAAACAATGGTGCAGAAACTGAGAGTATTGGAACACGAAAATATCCGATTGCGGAGATTACTTGCTGAAAGTGAAGCCGAAAAGAATAAAATCAGAGAGGAAATGTTGAAAATGATGGCTGAAGAAAGATTGAAGTGGATGTATGTATGATTTTTCTCTAAATAATTTAATAATTTATCAGTTTATTTTAAAGTAGATATTTACTTTATTTCGTTGACAGGGACAAACTTGAACAAATGAAGGTCAGCGAAGAAATATACAGCCGACGTCGCTTATCATTAATGACGACAAAGCATCAACTGTCACCGGGAACCAAGTGTGGACGATGCAGTCCCCCTACAATGGATATGGAGGATATCGATGAAACATTTGAAGAAGAAGATGACGAGTTGGAAGAGGAGGAGGAAGAAGATAAGGAGAATCGACAATACTGATATGTAGCCTGTGTACTAATATATTTTTCCAAATATCGCTTCAGTTAAAAAACCTATACTTCCGCACCTCCTTTAGCGGTAGTCGGTTCAAGTCTTTCGTACTTTCTTACAAGATTGTGGAAAGGAAATACTTTTCGTGTTTAATTTTTGTAAGAACCGTAATCTTTCTTTAAATGGAGTATTAATATTGCTTCAAAAAAGTGCCAAAGGAAGCGTCTTTATTAAGTTGTAAATGAATTTTTTATCTGCCATTTCAGTAAATGGTTGAATGTTTTCCCTTTTTATTAGATATCTATCTCACCCGTGTTTTTATCAAACTCGCTACTCAGATAATCCTGTTTTCCACAGGTAATGTACCTATGTAATATATTGTGAATTATATCTTAGACTGAGTGAGTTTGAATAAATTTTAATATATGGGTTGCGATGGAAACGTAAAAAACATACATAAAAGGCTTACTTAATATATGAAGGGGTCGCTTTAATCTTTTATAAATTACTAATTGTCTGAGTTAATTTGCTAGCAAAGTACAACCGTAGAATGCACAATTTTATACAACGGTATTGTCGCTTAATTAAGTTGTGTAAAAAGTAATTAATTGGTCGTTGTACAATATAAATGTTGTACAATCCGTTGTCGAAATGTTTTTGTATTAAATGAATTTATTCTTTTCTTAAGCTCATTCATTCGCACAGATAGTCAATGTGTGGATTGATATTTTTATAAACTATAATGATTACTATAATAAAACCCAGTTTTTATAATACTTAACAATGTATATTTGGAATGGAAAAAGTCATCGCATAGTATGATTTTTTGTGTGTTGTCAATCAAGAAATCTGTATCTTTTAAATTTAAAAAGTTTCAATAAATTTTACAATAATAATTGTTCAAACGCAATACTCTTCTTATTCGTATTAATAATGCATGGTCCAGCCCAACATCACACTTTATTTCCGTTTTGATTAATAAACTTATAAAATTTCAGCTAGATGTCATCATCATGTACATTTGCATTCATAAAAACTCTTAAGGGTTGATAATTGAGTGAGAAACAAAAGTTTCGCACATCACGAATATTTCAGTATAGAAAATTTATTTTATACAATAATCAAACAAGACATGACTGCCGTTCAGTTAAAATAATATGCTTCTACTATTGATACACCACCTTATTAATTAGACAATGCACATTAAATATGATGACAATTCCTTGAAATAATTATTTAGCATATTATTGCGTTTTGCTCAAGGTGACTACTTGATTGCTTTGAGTGATCGTCCACTGTCATACCGTCCAGTCACACTGCCAACGCAACGTACATGATTAGAGAATTAGTTTGAATGACGTTGTTCAGCCAGCACGAACTTAAACAATATATTATATGGTATCATCATCATCATCATCATCACCACCACCACCACCAGCATAATTATAATACCTTACTCGGTTCATAAATTATACTCAAGTTGTTTTGATGGTGTAAACGAAAACGGAACGCGTGTTTCCATTTTAATTTACATAGTTTTGCACACCTCAACAAGCAAAAAATGTACATACGTCGTCTTCGTCTACTGAGTTGTTGTCGTCACAAACAACACCTTTTCGTCTACACCACTTCACTCACAATTTTTATCAGTAATCACATTATGGAACTGATCACCAACAGCACAACTGATTGTGGATAAGATTATCCTGAGAATATCTGCATTGCTACAATATTTTTGTGGAATGACGTTACCTTTTTTATTACGCTTGCTTACTCATACCATCTTATACCCCCTCTCGTGCACATTGAATTGAATTCAGGAGAACTAGTAGTGAGTTTAGAGAGGCTCCTTTCCTCATTCTTCATATAATCCCAGTTGATGCCGACAGAGAGCTAGTAAACCAAGTACAACAATTCCATAAACGCAAAAAAAATCGTGCATCTCTTTCCTGTTTTTTATCTTGAACATTTTTATAATAAAAAGGAAGCATGTTGCTACACGGTGTGCAATGCACTATATATAAAATACACAGGTAAGGCACTTGACAACATGAAATGAAATGATTATTACGATTAAGAATTTTACGATTAGTAGTATTATTTAGTAATAAGAAGTACAACTGATGCCTGATATATTGTTGACTGACACTCCTCACAAAAAGGTACAATCATATCATTATCAGCATTGAATTTATCAAAAGGAAGGCATCCAAAAAGACGTACGGTTACATGAGTACCTGGCGAACGCTGGCTGATGTTACTGTCTGTCCACATCCATTAGGAATTAAAGATGATGTAGCTTTGAGGATGACAATGACTAAAAGAAAAATTGCTTGCCATTACCTTATCTCTGACTGTACGATATATAGATGTAATGTTAGCCTGACTGTCCGTCATCACACTTCTGACGACGCAAGTTGAAGGAGACGATGAAAAGAATACATAATGCAGTATAGAAGTAGTAGGGGGGATACAAAGAGGTAGAAAAACAAACGTTTTTTTTGCACAGCAGCAGCCAGCTTTAATTAATAATGTCTATATGTTTACCCATATCTTTTGGTAATTTGCAATCCTTCATCCTTTCAACCGAAAAGATGACTAACCACATAAAAATGGGGTGTATATAAAAAACTTTACTTTTATGTATTTCATAACAAGTGCAAAGTATTACCATTGTATGTGATGATGGTGACCAGTAAAAAAGATGATAAAAGGATTTTCATGAAATTCATTAAACATGCTATTTCATTCTCTTCTCTTTTATCTTTTTGGCATCTTCTAATCATAGGTGGAGGGTGTTGGTTGATTGATCAGAAAGAGAGCATTTATTTACAATATTATTTAAAAATTGCGTGCAACATATAATTTGACAAACTCAAGAGACCAGCAGGATGCCAACACCAAAAAATTCCGTCTAATGTTCATCTTCTCGTGAAACGCTTGTCAGTAGTCCCAACATTGCGTTTACTGTGAGACTTTGGAGTACTGGGAGTACTAGTCTAGCTAGTGTGCACAATGTGCAAATATTCTCTTTTTATTTCCTCTTTCGTCGTGACTTTCTAACCAGGACGGTGTTACTCTTCTTACTGTTTCTTGCTCAGCGTTCATTTGAACAATTTACATGTAACTTTATACATACAACGACACAACAACTACATATTAAAACCACAAAAATATTATTGATGGTAGTGGTAGTACTGTAGTCACAATAATAATAATATGAAGTAGTACCCGAGCCGGACAGAACAAGTAAATAAGTGCAAAGAACTACATTATACATAAATGATAAGATCAAATATATTATATATGTTATGCAGCACATTATGAATTACAACATGCCATCGTAAATTGTGTCCAAGTCTCAGAAGCCCCTCTCATCTCGCTCGCATATCTCTTCAATTTTATAGTCTCTCCTTTCGACTTTTGACAAGCAAAATAATAATGCCTTCTCAATACCTGATATGATTTTAACACAAGAATTAAGAAACGACTTTGTGGTGTGAGAGCACATCCGTGTGAATTTAAACGTGTTAAAAATACTGTGGTTTCGAAATGATATCTTTAATGTTCAATCGATAAAATTTTTAAAAGTGCATATAGGTATTGAAATGAAAGTCAAACCGAAACTGTATGGCTATATGTAAAGTAATATAGTACATTCAAAAATTTGCTTGTGTATATTTTTTATACTTTTTATCCCTATTCCCAGAGTTTATACAAATTCCAACTAATGCACTACATGGCATGCTATGAAAAAAGTAAAAAAAACATGCGTTGGGAATAGGGGCATAGAAAAACAATGAAAGACATTTTGGCATTTACTACTACTTGTTTTTCCCTGTCTTGTGAAAATAAAGGACAACAAAGAGGAAACTTACTGTTTTTATGTTCCACGACGGCAGTACACTCACAACAACGAAGACATCTCATCTCACCTCACAGATAGCGGAATGACAACTTTGGCGTTACCGCTTGGGTGTTGCTGTGGCTTAAAAGGTGGTATTCCTTTGCTGCTGGTTACCTTACCCCTGTGGTCTACCGTTGCGTTGCTTTTTGTGCAGCACAGCGTTTATGATTCCATCCCACAAAAGGGATATATTACTCAAAGAACAAGCATACGTTGTCGTCGTACGTGATTGACCTGATCATGAAACTAAAATTTCGTGGCTACCTACCTACCAACCTACGGTTAGTTTATGCTGCTGTTGCATATGTTGTTGTTGTTAGTCGGTACCTGCATGGTGTTTTAGATAAATTGTAAATAGAATTAATGGAAAAGTGGTGTAATAAAAGCAACAAGAAAAAGGACTATCCTCGTCATCATTATCAGCAATAATATACAAAACTTTGAAATATGGATGCAATTACAACACAACAACACTTGTTAAATTGCAAAGGGCGGAGACTGGACAAATTTATCTATTTCAGCACTACCATAAACTATCGACAAACAAAAATAATGTGACAAACACAGTAAAATATCATATTAGCAATTAAACAGTTAAGTGTTTACAGGCCAAATGTAAATTTTACACGTAAAAACATGTCGGCTTATGTACAAATGTATTATTGAATAAAGGAAGGGGGTGTAATAATAATGTATAATTGCAGGTAATAAGTACAATTTATGTTTACCACTAAACTGGGTGCTAATTACATTGTATTGTGTAGTGGTGTAAAACAAAAAAACGCAATAAAAATTTACTTAGTTGTGTAATATTTACTTATACATACATGCATACATGATCATCTTACTTGCCTTTCAACTCGTTGCAAAAAAGCCCAAGTAGTGCAAATTGAAATTAAATACATGCATTCCTCTCCGGCATACAGTACAACTCTGTAAATTGATAATAATAATAATAATAAAGCAAAAAGGCGCACAAAAATAGAGTTTTCACTCTGACAGACAGACAGACAGACATTAGCAGCGAACACGCTTATATACTTTTCTTTAAAATTTATATCAGTTGAGTGATATTATATATTTATTTATACTGTTTAAACGTATCGCATTGTATCCATGATGGTATACATTTTGGATATCTCAAGGTAAAACAAGAGCCATAATCATCATCATCATCATCAGCGCAAAGTAGTAGCAGTTTAGTAAACAAAACGCTAACTTAGTTTCTAAACATAGCACTAGCACTCTGGCAAGTTATTTGAAGACAAATAGACATAACATCTAGCATGATCACACATAAATGGAGTTTTTTATGAAAAAGTTTCCAATAAATGCGCTTTACTACGCTCTATCTGTCTTACTTTTCTACTTTTTTACATATATTACACTACACCAACTACCAGCCCGCTGCCACAATAAAAAGCAAAGTCGAAAATACGTACAACAGTGGCATCATCTCATCTCTTCAAAGAAAAATATATGCAAAAAGAAGAACTACCCACATTTTGAGGCAAAGGCTCTCCTCCTTCTTCTCCGATGAAGAGCATTATTACACCGGAATAAGGAGGGGAAGTTGCAAAAAATAAAGAAAGAAAGAGGAATCTACACGCGGCACTGACACGCCACAACGCTGTGGTGGTGGTCTGCCTATGTATGTGTATAATAGGTATGTACCTTTACTATATAGACTGAGAAAAGAACCTGGCCTACTAACTTTTGAGCAAGCCTTCGGTTCTTCTTGATACTGACTGACTCAGAATGAGAGCGAGCAAGAATTTGAAAAGAAAAGAGAGACGAGAGAATAAAAAGCAAGAAAAAAGTTTTCTTTTAAAAAGAAGAATAAGCAGATATGGTATGGTGAGAAGGAGGAGGATAGGTAGATGATGATGATGATGATGATGAGGACGGTACTAACAAGTAAGTATGTTGGTACAAAAAGGATGAAGAAAAAAGACTTAAGAAGGAGAACGGCACTTTGTTATATATAGGAAGAAAAAGAGAGGAAAACACTTGATCGTCGTCGTCTACTCCAATACTGGTGCTAAAGCTAAGTAGAAAGAGAGAGAGAGAGAGAGAGAGAAATAGGATAGGTAGGCATGTTTAATAATATGATATGTGTAGTATGTATGTACACACCTTTTGGTAGTTTGTCTATTGCCTACTATGCATGTAGCTCCGGGTAATACGCTTTTTGCACTTTTTTCATGGCAAAGTTTTTTTTTCTTTGTGAAGCAGAGTTTAGAGGATGGATAGAGAAAGAGAACAGAGCTCGGTTTTGTTGAAGGAAATTTTTCTCTCTTCTTTTTTTTAAGATGGAATGGTTTGGTTTTGCCATGCTTACTAGATATATATATAGGTTAGCTTATTGTAGGTGCGGAAGAAAATTGAAGAGATGATTTAGCTCATAATAACTTTGCGAAATCTTTATAAAGAATGCGGTTCCGAGCAGTTAGTATGAAACCGCAACGAGGTTCTCAATTTGAAGCATTCTCTCTATACACACGCTGAAAAGGCTCTGGTTTTTTATACGGAATAAAATAATGAAACCTTGTAAATATGAGGGCACCTAGTAAAAGGTAGAGAAAAATCCACCCACGACCGTACGGTTACAACTTATTTGATTGCCGAGATGAATAAAAAAAATTAAAGCATTTTAAAGTAAAATGGATACGACAGCAAAAAAGGAGAATGGTTCAGGTTGCCCCACTTTCCATTAGGTGAGCAAAATGTGAATAATATGGAATGCGGGTGGACATTGTTCCATTCCATTCGTAGAAGACAAGTTTCGGCTTGGGAAGGGAAAGGACAGAAAAAAGACGCGAGTCAAATAGTGTTAAAGGATAAACCATCCTATATCAGCAAATATGTATTAGTAGGATTTAAAGGGTATAAAAGAAAGCAAAAAATGTACGCGCCTTCATCTGGCACTGTTCTCTTCTGATTGTTATTTACTTGGAGAAATTGAAGTCAGGACTTAGATGATGTGCGGAGGAGGATGAGAAGTAAGAAGAAGAAGAAACGGGACAAATAATAAATGTTCATCTTTAGGTTTCTTAACCCTTGCTTTTCCTCACTTTTCAATATACGACGCGACATTGCAAAGTACAATCTATAGTATTCGTTCATGCATTATTATTACTATCATTACAATGTATGTCTATTACGAAAGAGAGAGAGAGAGAGGGTTTGTTGTTATACCGAGTCTTTTTTTCATTTCATCTCATCTCTTCGATCTCATCATCAACTCCTTTCTTTGCCCTTCCTGCCTGGTTTCCTTGATGAAAATGCACACTACCTACTGCCTAAATAATGTGTACCTACATTTTAATGATGAGAGTGCTCGGGTGGTTGTGTGGGGAAGAAACTTTTCCTGCTCATGATGCATGGTAGTCTAGTGCTGTAGCTGTTTCGTTTCTTTTGAAACATGTTGCCTATATTTGATGACGGTTATAATATTATGATGATGATTACACCGGCAACGCAACATACCTACACCTAAAAGGTAGGTCTATGAATCAAAATTACGACAGGGAAAAGCTGGAGTTGGTTGGTTCGAGATCGCATCCTATTAGTTAGCAGAAGTAGCGGTTGGTTCGCATGCCATCACCGTCACCATTCTTGTTACAAATTCAAGTAGACTTTACTTTTGCTTATTTATAACATGCAGACATTCCAAATATCTACATAGTTGGAATAAGAAAAAGAGAATATGCCTCGTATGTAGATATGTATTGATATTGATATATAATAATCATATGAAGAAAATAAATAAATTAGAACAAGTCTTGGGTGTGTTGTCGGAGAAAACATGATAATACTAAAGAAAAAAAGTCATCTTCGGTGCTCAGGATTCCTAGAATGAAATCTGACAATACTGAGAGGAGAAGGAGAGGCAGGAGGAATATAAGCAGACGGACGAAGACGAATGTATGATAATAATGCTACATTTTATTAGCCTAGTGCTGATGATGTTGTTGAGAGTGTGAGCGTGTAAAAAAATACATTAAATACCATCATATCCAGCAGTGCGTATAAATTTGCTATTTCCATACAGCAGCAATGTCCTTATAGTGCAATAATAAAAAACACACGAAATGGCATTGTAACATAACATAGGTCACAAGCGCAAAACAGAATATTATTATCTCGAAAATGCTCACAGGGAGAGAGAGAGGGAAAGGGAGGAAAAATGCTGTTAACTCTGCACGCGTCACTCTTCTCTCATGCTTGGCTGTTTGATGAAAAAGAAAAAAAATACGCTGATGACACTTTACTTGTTGTACAAAACATAAAATACGCAACACTCACAATCAGAAGAGCAGCTCATCTCCATGAAGACAGAGGACATGAGGAAGATCATGAGCGGAGTATAATACAAATATAATAGGGAAACATGCTGATGATCATGTTTATAATAATCATCTTGTCATGAATGACTACTGCTATTTTGCCTCACCTCTCGACATCTTTTTTGCCTTTTGTTTTTAAAAGCCAAGAGGAGAAGAGGAGTCGTCGTCGGTACGGCGATGAAGATGAAAATACAAACACCATTATTAAATAGCGAAAGCAGACTGAGCTACTATAAGAGAATGTCAACATGTGTCTGACCGTCCGAGCATACCATATTTTGCATACGGCTGGACGTTTCCAAATGTTTTTGAAGTTTTTCAAAATCATATTTCCAAACCAAATATTTTGTGTAATAATGTATGCAGCTTTTGTTTACTAGTGCATCGGTTATGTCCTCAGTCAGTTTTGTAACTTTCGCTGTTTTTCTACATTTCGCATGTCGGTTTATTGCATATTCATAATATACATAATGCAGATTCATAAGCCACATATCATTTCGCCTCGCCACAACAGACAGAATACTAAACGCAATCCTTTTAATTCAACAGTGGAGAGAAAGAGAGAGCGAGATTCAGCGTCGGCAGAAGCAAGCGTTGCGGCAGCATCATCAGCAACATCAAACATATATATAAAACTATAAATACATACAACAACGTACAACGTAAGGAAACTACTATTATTATAGACCTTTGCAAAATAGAGGTGGTGGTTAACGCTGGATTGGTGTTCTTGAAAAGAAAAAAAAATCCTCTTTTCGTTTTGTTGTCTGTCATCGTCATCATAGTAAGAAGCATATTTGAACAGTGTAAAATGTAGCTTAAAGCCTTAAAGTCTAATACTAGTTGTCGTCGTAAAACGAAAAGACTGGGAATTTGGGATGTAGTGATGCTGATGATGATGATGACGATGTCATTGTTCAAAAAGTATAAAAATGTAAGACATACAACGACATACATGGAAAAAACGAAACATATTTATGAGCCACTTTTTTTCTCTCTCCTCTTTGAAGAAGTTCATAATAATGCATATATTGTTTGCTCCTCCGGCCCTGGTATGATGATGGTACACATGGCATGGCACACATGACGAAAAAAACATAATAATAATAATAGACGACATGTTGCCAGCAGAGAGCCTCCTACTACCCAATAAATCCTCCTAACATCACCATCTATATATGACGAGAAAAAGCGAAAAAGCCGATTATTTTACTAATACAAATACACATTAGAGGATGAAAGATGATGTAGAAGAAAAGCGAGTAGGAAGATGACTTACTGCTACTACTACTGCTGCTGCTAGTATTAGTGTTTGGTCGGCACATACAGTTCAGGAATGAATGAACAGCGTTGGAGATGCTGCTGGCAACAACGAAAAGAAGCAACGCAAAAGTAGCAGTTTTGTAATATTTTTTTTGTACGATAATGTGAAATGCTGTACTGTTGGGTGAAAACGTAGCGATAATGATGTTGCAAGTGACAGTCTTTTTGCACAAATAGACAAGCAGTTAGTCGAAACTTCACTTCTATTACCACCGTTGTCACCGCTAAGAAGGCGACACTTGCCTTATTTTGTTTCCAAGTAGGGCCCTTTTTTACTTGCTCTGTTTTTCTCTTTGTATATGAATGTAAATATGTAAGTGTCTGTTTGGGTACGTGTTCCAGGAACGTACTTATTGCGTTTTCGCTTCTTTTGAAAAATAATAAACACAGCTCATACCCGTATGCACACTTCTGTATGAGTAAGTTGTACTGTCAACTAGCATGCATACACGATACACGTAACAGCCATTTCATTTTTATAAGCGAGCCCGGAGGCTTGTATAATTTTACTTTCACCCCGCGACAATCTGTCACTCATGTAGAGAAATATAAAGCTTTTTGCGAGGGAGGAAAGGATTTACAGGGGCATCGTCGTCGTCGTCATCCTTTCCACAATAAACTTGTTTGTAACCAATTGTACAGGGTGTTGATTAAAACTTGTCCTTGACGAAATAGAAAGTTACAGAAAAGAACGCTAATAAATAACATTTTCTTGTTTATTCTTTATTTCGTCGGTGTTACAACTAAAATTTATTATACTTTACTAGCTGTCCTATTTATTTGCACCAAAATGTCATCGAGCCATATGAAAAACACTTTGTGCAGTAGCAAATCATCCTTTCCACAATTTTATCTGCGAACATCACCCATTCTCATCTGTCATTCCGTGCCTTTTGAGCCAGTTGTCCAAGTGGAACAAGCAAATAAGATGCACACCAAAATGTTTGGCCAAAGGGCTACATCATCATCATCATCATCATTTTAGTGTCTCCCATCTGTGATAATCATAATATGTATTTAATCATACATCATCACAATCTCATCGTGATAATGTTCAGCTGTGCTCGCCTTCTTCTCCTGGTAGACTCGTAACATATTTATTATTTTGGCAGAGAGCGAGCCTCACTAACTCACAATGAATTCATGGTCCAGTCAAAGAGATCACTCGCAACTCTTTTGGTTGGAACTCATCAACTACTACCAACGTCAAGGAACGAGCGAGGACAAATCTCTAGAATTATATTTCACAACCACAATGCCGACCACGACGGCGCTGATGCAAATATGTACTGCTGCTGGTAACTAACAAAAAAAACTTTGCTATTAAATTAGCAGTGCACAGTGGTAGTGATGGTAGTCACGTTGATGATGTGACACAAGAGCTTCAACACATCCGTCCTTGTGCAATAATAGTAATAGAATATCTCATTTGCATCATTCCATCGCAGCTCCACTCAAATTCGCATTGATTCAACTACCCCAGAGCCTAGTACCTCCAAATAGTATTACTACCACCACACACACATGTTGTTATGTAACGTAGCTGTGTATAAGTACTTGTGGAATTCAATTCTGTCCCTATTTATATGTAATGTTGAAATAAAAAATCATGTCAATCTGGATGAGTGCCGGTTGCTGTAGTTGCTTTTGCTCGGTTTCACTTATCTTTTCTCTTGTTTTTGATCGTCGAGAGCAAAAAGGCGAGGGCTGCTGCCAACACCATTATACAACGCTTTACTTTTACTGCTCACTCACATATACATGTATTGTTATGAGACAGAGAGAGAGAGGGAGAAGGAAAGTGAGCATGTTGTCGTGATCTCTAAGCTTTTGTAGAAAATGTGAGTGAGCAGGGTTTTTCATGCATCCTTATCCCTCGCAGAACATGTACCTTTCTTCGTCTATTTATTCTCTAATTCGAGAAAAGGTATGAAATTTCAGATGAACACGATTTTCGGAAGCGTCATTTTTCACTTGAATACAAGGTGACAAAATGGAACTTGCATGATGTCATATCGCATAATCATATTTCCTTTTATATGCACCCACCACCTTCATATTACACTTGATACCTTTCTGCAGTACCTTCCTTTATCTCAATTTTATATTGTTCTATAGCTGTTGTTGTTGTTGTTGCTGCTGCTGCTGCTGTTGTGCTCTTTCATGGCTTTATCACCACTTTCATCATGATAATATATATATGCATTCCGTCTATAGTACTACTTTACTGCGAGCGACAACGTCAGCAGCAAAGCTGCAATAGCGTAAAAACGATGAATTGTTACGTGAATTACTCGTCTCACTCAATGGGCTTTGTCCATCAGTACTACCTCAATGCATTACTTAAGAAAACTTTTTTTATCCATTCTTTATCTTCGTCGCCAGTCTGAATTTCTTTTCTCTCCAATTTTATACCCATTTAGATATGTACATGCATAATGCATAAATGTTAACATTGCATTGGTAATTCAAATACCTACATGAACACAATATGTGTATATCTGTACGTGTATATTTATAAATTAAAATATTTCGCAAATATAAAAAATTCTACTACTCGCGCACTACGTATTCATCAATCTATTCACACTCGTTTTTTATTCCCTCTTTTTTTCTTTTTTACCTATAATATTATGCATAGCTACATTTTTACATGTCCATCACCATTTTTTAAGATGTATGCATGCATAATAATGTAATGTGCTCATGCCTACATCATCATCATCATCACCATCATCATCCAACATCAGCAGAAATGTATCCTGTGTAAATGTCTATTATAATCATCCTCATTCCTAAGATGAACTCTAAATTTTAATAGCAATAATAATACTACTAGTACTGCTACTACTACTACTACCACCTTCCTTCACTACTATTTTTCTATGATATCTGCTTCTTTGCTTCCAAACTTGTGCTCACAAAGCCAGCAGCAGCGCAGCGCTATGTAGGTACACATATGCATACGACGAAGTCCAAAGAAAAAATCAACCTCTTTATTTGTAGACATGAAAAAAATACACTTAATTCTATGGATAGACGCACATTCACGATGATGATATGATGTTTTGTGGGCTGCTTCTGCTTCAGAAGATTCTATATAGTAGTAGTAGTAGTGCTCTATTCAATTCATCTAGTTGATCATCCACAAAATCCACACACGTTCGTAGGTACATATATTATCATTATCATGAGACATATTTATATGTATATATAGAGAGAGAGAGAAGAAAGGAAGACTGACTGACTGAACGTGAACACTGAGCACACAGATAGGCAAGCAGGATTCAAAGAACTTACAATCAATGCACACACACACAAACGGCACACACACAAAGTTGATCATGTTTCTCCAAGATTCTCCTTCTCGTCATCTACACTCCACGTATCATGTGGTGTCTCTCTAATAATGTCGACTGATCATTTCTATTGCATCACACACACAGAAATCGAGAGCGTGCTAGTAGTGTCTCCTTCGCCACTACCACCGCTGCTTTAATGCTGTTGGTGGCGGTGGCGGTGGTGGCGAGCTATTAATATTATTATTCTGCAAATGTAGCTGATGCAGTTTAGGTTTTTTTAGATCTTATATATGTCTGTAGTAAGTATGTAGTAGTTACCATTAGTAACAGAGAGGGAGAGAGAGAGGACGTAATCGTTGTAATGATTATCTTTTTCGTTCTCTTCGTATGTAATATATGAATGCGTGAATAGTAGTTTTTGTGTTGTATTGTGCATGTGATACTTTGGTCATATGCGAGTACATGTTTGTGCATTTAGCACCGTAAAACTTTCATTAAAAGCCTCCCTATTCATTCATTTCTGCCTGGATGCGGCCAGGGTTTCTAATTGTAAGAAGAGATGCGTGCAACCGTATGATGGGATCAAAGAAAGTTACTTTGTTTCCGGGACTTGTCACAAAGTTTAAGCAGACTCGCTGCCCATGTCTTGAGAGATAAATCTTTAGAATTTTACGAATAAGTGGTTGGTTCCATAATGATTATCAAGAATGACTGGAATATTCCAATTTAATGAATTAGTAACTGGCAAAATTAAAATATTTATTCAATTATCATTTTATCATTTAAAATACTAGCTACTTGGTGGGGTTAAAGCAATAAGCGTTTCATCCAACCTGGTGCTCTCTTTCTTTCTATCTCTCTCTCTCAAATACTTAATAACAAAATACGCATAGTCATCCAATCATCTTGGCAATTTACATCATCCCAGCTAGGCTTTTAAAAATTACGGCATTCTCATTTTTCGTCTTTTTTATTGTCCTTTTTGCTCAAATGTTGTTGTTGTTGTAGGTGCTCAAATGACTACATCCACCACAACACGCCTTCTTTTCCCTCATATCATCCATCTACTATTACTACTACTACTATACTTTATTATTATGCTGGTGGTGGTGCTCAACTGAGTAGCAGTGCTCTACTCCTTTGCTATTTTTTGTTTTTCCTTTGCATTTTATTTTTTATACTTTGCCTCAACTCTTCTTCCCAAATGTGCACGCAAGCAGGCTCCTCTGCAATAAAACTCTGCACACACACACACACAACTCATTGAAGCACAGAGACAATCAGACAACTACTAAAACAACTCTACAAGAGTAAAGCATCTTTTGTGTACCTCTTTGGAAGAAGAAAACTTTCGTTTAAAGTAGTAGTCGTAGTGGAAGGAAAAGAATAAAAAGGTTATGTACAGTTTACTTTACACTTACAAACAACCAGCAAGTCAAGCCAACCTACTTCTATTACTTTTACAAAACTGATTGCTACTACGACGTCGACTACTTACTACTGCTGCTACTACTACTACTACTATACTCATTCACTTAACTTCAAGAATGAGCAGAAACTAAGCAACAAAGTAAGTAGTTAGCTTTGTTGGTTTGCTTTTTGTAAGGAGCATAGCAGCATCATATTCGCATATCGCATCGCATCATCATCAATATCAACGTCAATCGTCATCATGTTTTTGTGTACTCTTTTATAAGAGACGAGAGAAGAGAAGAATCAGCGACGGACGGACGACCAGCAGCAGTCAGTCAGTCAAGTTAAATACCAATTGAATGCACAGTGTTTGTAGACCCTTTTTCACTCAGCTTATATACCACTTCTACAGCATTACTTTTTGTAGTTTTGCACAACATATTCTCCAACTCCACCACTCACTCCTTCAACTCCATCCATACACTCTTATATAATATTGTCACGACGATAATAATGACAGCAGCACCAAAGCCAGAGAGAAGCAAGCCTCTCTCTTCATTCCTTTTTCGCATTTTATTTGTGTTTTCTTCTTCTTCTTCTTCTTCGTCTTCTTCTTCTTCGTCTTCTTCTGTTTGTGTGCACATCTACTCCACTCCAATCCACCAGCCACCAGCAACTTGGTTTCCGTTTCCACTACTACTATACTACTTCTATAGCTTTTACTACTAAAAGAATAAAAACATTGGAGCAGCAGCAAAATGTAAGTACTAGTCGTCAAGTCATATATATTTGTATATTTATATATAGATAGATATATAAATATATAAAAAATATATATGTATGTGTGTATGCAGAATATAGCACCGACCAACAACACAACTTACTACTACTGCTTGCTCTTATTTCCCATCCCATACTCCTACAACTAGTAGTTATGTTGCTATTGCCGAATTTGACACACCACCTTACATACAAAAAGCCTCACTTCTCTGACTACTACTGCTACTACTCCAATAGCAAAAACAAAATCATCTCTTTTCAAGCGAGCAAACAAGAAATATTATGAAGAAGACCTTACACCACTCTTTATTTTTTGGCGTTTCTCTATATATTATGTAGATGATGATACGGACACACACTTACACATACACACACACACCTATATATACAGCAGATTCACATTTTATTTTGGATAATATATGAATGGCTTACAAATATCATCATCATCGTCACCATCATATTATAGCTTTAACAACATAGCATAACATAGAAAAATAATATATCATCATCGTCATCTAAATACTCTACATATAAAGCACATACGACGACCAAGAGATGAGGAATCCGCACACACAACACATATTCATACTACAAACTAGAACAAAAACATTATTATTATTATTTCGGCTGCTGCTTCTTGCTTGTCGTGCTTTTGTTACTGCAATAACATGCATACTGCTTACTACTACATTTACTAAATATTGTGAGGAGAACTCACATATTCACCTCAACAACAGCAGCAGTAGTAGTCGTAGTAGCAGCAGCACTTGAAAACTCTTTTTCTCACTCTTTTGTCGTGCCACTACTACTAGAGCTCTGTGGTAGTAGTACAATAATATTCTATAGAATTTAATTCTTCTCCATCTCTCTCCACACACACTACTACTGCACGGATGACTGGGGACAGAATAGAATCGGGCTCCTCTTCTCTCATCATCATCATCGTTTACCTTTTTATTCTTCCTCGTGAATTGAAATGCCAGACCAGGCCACCTCGCCTTACCTAAGATTACTATCAGCATGTCCTAGTAGTCGTACAAGCCAACACTACTGGTAGGTATTTCCTACTACTACTACTACGACAACGACGATCAGAAAAGACTTGCAAAAAGATTTTTCTTTTTTGGAACTGCTATTATTATTATTGCTATAACAACAAGAAAAAGTAAGAGGACCAGCGGCAGAAGCATAAAGGTGCTCTGGCTATTTCTATACAAAGTCAACTACGCTCGCTCTCGCTCTTCTCCTCTTTTTCTGGCTTTGCTGGCTGCCTGCTGTAAAATTTATTTTCCAGGTTGGATTAGAGAGAAAAAAGTGGTGCAACGTACGTACTAACCTGCCACATAAAAGCTGCACAAATTTTTTTCTCCTAATACTATTATTATTATGATTACCATTAGGTACTATTATTCCTACTGACCATATTCTTCATCATGATCCCCCTACTCATCTTTCTCTCTCCTAATCTTTATTGTAATCTTGATCATCATCATTATAATCATCCAAGAGGCTAGTAGTAATACTAGTAGTAATAGATGTGGTAGGACGACGAAGAGAAGGAAAAAAGTATATTATTTCATTTACAAAGCACACACACACACATACTCACAATCCACAGACAAAAAAACTACCCAAACTAGAGAGAAAATAAAAGAAAAGAAAAAGGGAAACAACAGCGTTTCTCATAATCTTTTTTTTCTTCTCTTCCTTTATACCTCTCTACAACTACTCTGCTGCTGTTGCTGCTGCTGTTAAGTAAGTAAGTAAAGTAAGCGAAGAGCACTCAAGAAGAATAAAACGGCGAGTGAGAGAGAGATAAAAAGAACTAAAAGAAGAGAGAGAGAGAGAAAGAAAAAAATGTATCAGTTGTGTCAGGAGGAGGATGAGAATCATCATCCAATCCAATCCACTACCACAATACAGGAGGAGCAGCAGCAGCACACACACACACTTACAGCACCCACCACAAAAATTTCTGCTTCATGTCTCTTTTATCCCGATGATGTTGATGTGATGTGATGCAGCCATAAATTCTATTGTTCTCTCACAAACTAAGCATTCTCAGCTTAAGAAGGAGCAGCAAGCAAGCAGAAGAAACAACACTAGGCAAAGTTTTATATATTTTTTGCAGACATTAAAACAGTTTAAAGGAGACTAGAAGAAGTAGTAGAGAAGTGAAAGAAAGAGTGAGCAAGAGAGAAACAATTTTTTTGAGAGAGGAAAAAACTACACAAAAATACATAATAGTAATAATAGGATCATGAATGGGCTGAGAAGTTGTTATTGCACAAGTTGCTGTTAATAATATTAAGTGAGAATAATAATAAGAGTAATATAATGCAAATAGAATTCTTAAAAGAAAAAAGAGAGAACGTACTAGGTACAGGATGTAGTAGCTGTATAGCAATGATGTTTTTGATGGTGTTTTTGGTGTTCTATTGAAAGAAAAGGAGAGAAAAATTTGAGAGAGTGAGAAAGAGTGAAATAGAAACAGAAGAGGAGGAGAGAGAGAAGAAAAAACGGAACGTGGTTTGTGTTTGTTTACTCCAACTACGACAACCTAGGAGAGACGGTGTGTTGTTGAGTTGTCGTTGTAGATGGTCAACAATATAAAAATATATATGTGTAATTTATTTTATCTACAAAAAAGGGGAGGAAAGCATTGGAGGTAGAGAGAAAAATAACAGAAAGAGAAAGAGAGAGAGAGGGGAATCCAGCTATGCAAACATCTTCTAGTAATGATAACAATAATGGAGACAATTCCGAATGGGAAGCAATAGCAAAGACGGGGAAGAGTCAGACTCAACTTGTGGTGTTATTTAAATGTTTGCCAAATGATGATGGTAAGGAGTGGGTTATCAACAACAAGAACAACGACTACTTGTGTTCGGGTTTTTTTGACATTTACAATCAGTTCTCGTACTGCTACTACTATTGCTACTACGTGTCCAAACATGGTTCTCCTCCAAATAATATTCAGTCCTACAAGTACTTCCACCAATGTTGCAGCAACAACAACGGTTGTGCAGAAAAACAGTCTGCATTAGTTGTGGTGATAATAATAATAATACTAGGAATTATTTTTTCGAGATGTTATTATAATACTTATTGCTCCCTTTATCTCGACTTTTTGGGTAATAAAAAGTGGGGCGATAATAACCACTACTATTCACACATAATCAGACCAGCATCACAATCATCAGTGAGTAGTGGGAGCAGCAGTAGCAGCAGCAGTTATGGTGAAAGTAGTATTATTGTTGTTGGTGATATAAAAGAGACTTTCAGGACAGGCGAAATAGAAGAACGTTGTTGTCATTATTATCGGTGATATTATTCTCGTTACTATTATGACGGTGGTGATGGGAAAAAAACAATTTTAACGACAACGACGAGTAAACAGAGCAACAAATAAACAGTAATAATAATAATAATAATTTTACTAAAAGAAAGTGATTTCCATTTTTTTGCATACAAGGAAAATACAAGACTTTTATTGTGTGTATTATACACATTATTACACACATACCTTTAAACAAACGACTGTTTATTATGTGTGCGTAATTGAATATAATACTTCAAGAAAAGTACTGATGAATAAAGTACATAAATAAATATTAAACGTCTGTATAAAAACTTGGCTTGCCAATATACTACTATACTACTACTACTACTGATATTAGTACTGGTGGTATCTTCTTACAAGTAGCCCTTCGTTACTACACAAATTTACCATTAAACCAGTGTTAAAATAATATTATTATTAATAACTTTTAATTTTAGCATCAGTCAAGTTGTCATTGGTTTTTATCGTTTCATCAATACAACCACAACTACTACACACACACACGACTACTTGGCTGCATGTGTCATCATGATGAATGTTCCACGATAAGAAATAAAAGTGATAACCCACAATCAGTTATCTAAATACTCTCAGAGACAGACAGAGAGAGAGAGAGAGAGAAAAAAAATTACTACAAAACTTTCTTGTTGTTTGTTGCTGCATGCAAGTAGTAAAGCAAAACAAGAGCATAATATATCTTAATCTTGAACACTTGAACATGAGAAAGTGCCGATATTCATCATCATGAATCCTGAGAAATGATGCCAAATGCCAATCCTTGATTCTTTCGTTAACTTTTTAATGCTCCTTTCCCGATAATAAAATTTGAAAGGCTATCTGCCCAACAAGTGAAAATGACTTGTTTTTTTGTAGATAAGTAAAATAGTAGATTTGTTAGTGCTTCGTCGTCACGTCATCTGTTTTTCATTCTGTCCTCTTGTGTTTTTTTAGTCTCCTATCATCTTGTTACTACTCATCTCATCATCATCAATATAACCAACCAACCACCACCACCACCAGAGCAGTACTTGTGCTAATATAACAACAACAGGAACAGGACTACTGATACTACTTACTGCTTAAAGATCATCTGATTCCCTTCATCCTTACAGCTTTTTTTTGTTCTCTCTTGCTCAGCTCGTCACAAAAAAATGATGATAAGCAACGAAGACAAGTGAATTGACCTTTTTCCTCTCTAACTGGCGTGATTATCATATGAACGTGACGTGGTGGTGTTGTTGAGTTGTGTGGAGGGGAGAGTAGGAAGAAATTGGAGGAGAACGTAAAATAATAATAATCAAGTGAGAGCTCATAATAAGAAGAGAGAGAGAAAAGTGCCGTGGTGGTAAAAAATGACGACGGGAGTGATAAAAACAATGGATATATTATGCAGTTCTTCTTGTTGCCGTGTTGATTGTAGATGACAAAAAGTCTGTTCTCCTGACTTTGTGACTAACTGGCTGTTGTTATTATTGTTGTTGTTGTTGTGTGTAACAAGAAGGACAGAAAGATCGTCAGAAAAAAGATTTTTTTTTTGAACAAAACATTGTGACGACGACGAGTAAAGGAGTACCATCATCATCATCATTATTATTATTAATATCATTTTTTCACTTCCCATCTTGTTGCCTTACTGCCTTTTATACTTTTCCTGTTCCTCTCTGGTCTGGTGTGCCGTGTCTCTTTTTAATAATAATAATAATATTCTCTCTACCTACTGCGCCTTTTTAACATGTTACAGTTTTTCTGTTTGTTTTAAAACATAAGCAAGATTTCAAGAAAAGGCAGAGGACGACGAGTGAGGAATGTCCTGTTGTTGTTCTTGGACGGAAATTCACAAAAAAAGTTAAACAAGGAAAGGAGGAAAGTTTAGAAAAGGTGTGTGTAGTAGTTGTAGTAGTAGCTTTATATGTTCAGTTGTGTTTTGCTGATGCATCTTGACGAGAAAAAATGGTGCTAGTATTTATATAACATAAAATGAAATTGAACACGGGTTCTACAATGCCTAATATTTAGCTAGGAAAGACTTGCAATAATTTGTGTGTCCTTCTACAATCTAGTGTTTGCAAACAATATAGACAAAATTAGTTTAAAAAAAACAAGTGCACGTGTAATTTGTGCTCAACTTGCCAGTTTGGATATTGTTAAAAAAGCAACGTTTCTACCGCTGATTGTCAAGTCTCTTTGTTATCATCAACAATTGGTAACTGCTCACCAACAACTGCCAACACCTTCGCATTTTTTAGGTAAAAATATTAATCAATTATTATATTTTTTTCATTTGAGACTAGCATAATTTCCTTTTATGACACAAAGAGTAATTTATGTGTGGCAAAAAATGTGGAAAATTTATGTGGATTAAAATTGTATCTCATTATTATTCTTGGGTACATTGTTAACTCATTTTTTACATTGGTAGTCAGCAATAATTGAGATTGCAATGATTAAAATTGTTGTTGGTGCAGAGTTCACTAGTTTGGTTATTTAAAATAAAATGTAATAGTAAGCAAGCAGTAAAAAAGCAGTTTTGCCTCCAGCTTGGATTTTGTTTGATTACACAGTGTGATTTATGAGTATGCCAACATGTCGTTCTTCTGACAATTTAAAAAAGCATGTCAGCTGTTTCCTACTCCATGTTACCGTTGTTGCTAGTAACGCCCGTTTGTAATTCAATAAATTACCACACTCAGCGTGGCTGCTGCTGCTATTAATTCTCGACTATTTAGAAGAAGATGAAAATTCGTGTTGGTAAATAGAGCAGGGAAAAAATCAATAAGAAAATAAACTTAATTTTGAGAATATATATATAAAAGTAGACTGACGAGGAGTAAAGAAAAGAAAACTCATTTGTACACATTATGTGACGTGTTAAACGTCGTTTTCAGTTTGTTTTGCTTATTATTTTTTATTATACTCTATGACGATATTAAAATATAATATGGCCTACTCTACCTATGTATGTAGTTGGATGAATTATGATTTTGAGGAATTCATGTCCACAACTTACTTTGGAGTTTAATTACTTTATGTGTACATGCTATTTTGTTCAGGTATATATTATTATTAAATATTCTGGAAGCAGACATTGGATAAGTCATTTTGCCCTGAGTTTTATTATTATTGTATTGTAATTAAATGGGAACGTTAGCTAGCCGATGCGGTTGCCGTTGCTCTACCATCAGTTTTTTTAACTTTCCGCCTATTGTTGTGCTCGCTTATTATTATTATTATTATCCATAAAAATAATAGACTTTGTATAAACCCTTTGGAAGTTTATCAAGTAGAGCTTCATCATGACGATGACATCATTGATGACGATTTTGATTAGAACTGTCTGGTTTGTAATGCAGCACCTTTACTTATATGTATCACTACAACAACTAGCAGAGCAATAACCATCATCATCACCATCATATAATCAGCAGTCGTAACGACTTTTGTACATTCGCAGTATTATAGCGTTAACCTATCTTACTTCACCACCACTCTCTGATGAGCTACTCTCTGCTCAATTTCTGATAAAACTTGATCTGATTGATTGCTCATGGTAAACCATCTAATACATTTTAGTCTCTGGCCTGGCCAGTTATTTTGTACTATTTTATAACATGTCCATAGGCAACAACGGCAAACATTTTTTTTTCGTCGAAAAGGACAGGTATGATCTCAGCTATTATTATTGTCATTATAGTAGCATGGACACAAGAACAATAGGAAATCACGTACTCTACTTTCTGATGAATAAATATTATATATGTATACGCACAAGCTATTATTTAATGACTAATCATCATAGGATTTTGACTTGTTGGTGATGATGATGATGATTAGTATATATCATGACGATGATGAAGTTGCTGTTGTTTGCTACAGTGGAATTGACGTGCTTGTTATTATTGTTATTAAACGCAGTAAATCGTTCAGGCAAAAAGTTGACCTCCGTTGATGATGATGGTAGTATGGTGACCTTATCGTCACTAACGGTTGTTGTTATTGTCACTACTTCTCTACGTGCCCTGCTAGCGCACCACTTCATGAATGGATAGATGCAATTATCTTATTATAATTATTTTTTGTTCTCTGCTCAATGTTACTTACTTGTTGCTAGTTAATTATATTAAAAAAGTTGCGGTAACAATAAATTAGCAATCGAACATAAGACAGCGAACAATGAACGAAACAAGAAAACTATGAATGCGAAACCAAATTATTGAAATATCTTTTAGGCCAGTGTCAAATTCAGAATGTTTGTATGTCTGTATTACGATCTGACCATAGATGACATCTAGAACAAACACCCTTGTAGTTGTGCTGGACACTCTGGTCAAGTTATTTTTCTTCATTTTGCTCTCTGACTGTTTGACTCTCCACGCCACGGTAGTTACTTTAAAGAAAGAATGCTACTGACCTTCATTGAAACCAGTGAGCGCACAAGGCATCGTTTCATTAGGTACCGGTCAATTTGTTAACAAAGGAATTGAAATTTAATAATAAATACATCTGTTCATCCTGTTTAGAGAGTGAGAGGGGCCATGGAAGTTTCTTTCTGCATATTATAGTGGATAAAACACCCTTATTGTTCCGTTGAGTGCACAAGACAAAGATTCTACTTGGAAGAAGAACATGGTTTATACTGTGGGTGTGCAATTTGGTCTAAACCATCCTTTAAACTTATCATTGCTTTCAGCAGCAGCGTAGCGAATAGCGGATGTGCATTCATATTGAATACTTATGCTATAGAATGTGAAGAGTAGTAGTAGTAAATTAGGGGCAACAGGATATCATGTTTCCAATCAGATCTGAAAAAGGGGCAAAACGAAGAAGCAATACAGAACAAGTGGCCTTGCTTGCTACAGGATACTTTTTTGTTGGCTCATGGAAAAGCGTAGATAGCAGTTAGCATGCCGCAGGCTAGACCAAATGCAATGTTCCAGAGCCTTCATCATAGCGTTCAAAGTATTGGGAGCAAGCATGCTTTTTTTCTCTTTTGCTTTTGCGTCTATAAATAGTTTATTATAAATATTGTCCAGTTTCCTAGAATTTGTCGAGTTGTGTCCATGTGTATATGGTATATGTATTTAATGGCTGTTCGCAGAACCTGATACTACTGAATTACCTATACCAATTTTGGTTGTTGCACTTATATTTGCGTCTAATGGAAAGTAGTTAATTTTTCCACACAATTGTATTAAAGTGACACACACGACGGTTAGGTTTAACAAATGGACGAACGGACATACATTAACCAAACTAGTCAATAGAAGGGCCTTCATTCCATCCATCTTCATTAAATCACCTGGTTTCGTTAATAATATAACCAGGCAGCAACAACCGTGACTAAAGTCTTGTGAGTATGATAGAGATATTTGCATTTTTGCATAGTTTGTTTACATGTACGTACTGTACTACCAGACCGTAAGCCACTAATACTAGTATACTAGTAGACAAAACTAACTATGAACTAGTGGGAACTGGCAAAAAAACAGCGGCTCTGATAACAACGTTCTCAGTGTGTTCGTACAGCACGTTCATGATCAAAGGCTTATGCAAATGCAGGCAACAAGCAAAGTAAAACGGTTACAACTGTGGAACAACGCTGCTGAACGCATGAATGACATTAATGACAGTAGCAGTAACAGTAGCCATTCATCATAGGAAGAGCACTGAGCCAAGTTCATCAGAGCGAGGAAGGAATGAGCAAAAAAAACATTTTCTCACAAATGTACTCGCTGATTTTCATATAAAGCGTGGCACGCTGTCATTGCTGCCTCATCATAATTGTTGTTATCCATCTCGAGGTGCTTTGCAGGTGAAGTCTAGCAAAGCTAAAAAAGGTAATGAACTAGGCGGGTGGATTTTTTATAGCTCTCTTTGTTTCTTTTCTTTGCAGAGTATGATGAAGATGGACGTTTTTCACGAACAAGAAGGAAAGTGAAAAAAATCATGGCAACAACGTTCATTGTCCTAATAGCACAAGTGTCAACCAAAGTTTCCGTCGTAGCGCCCTGGAAAAGACATTAAAAAAATTAAATGTCCGTGAAATGCATAGTGAGAATATTACAAAGGAAAAACTTTGAAAACGTACAGTGATTTTAAACTCTCGCTGATAACAACGTTTCGTCATTTTGCTATTGCTACCACAAAAGTCGGAAAATCTTGTGCAGAAAGATGTTGACAACTTGATGACTAGACCGTGTAAATTCCAACAGCTACAACACTAAATCATCTAACCCATGTATTTCGGTCAATAAGAAAGCGTTATTCTACCCCCACATCATCATCATCATCATTATCCAGTGTATCACAATTACCATCGTCATCATCATCACTCTCTTTCATTTTTCCAAGCCAATACTGAGTTATACAACATATACATCGAAACAAAAAAGACATTCTGTTTGTGTTTTGTACGAGAACGCCAGTGCATTAAATCATAAAAAAGTAATAATAATAATAACAAATAACAAACAGTTACAGAAAAAATAATTGTTCTGCGCACTTCTTCTCACCATCCAACAAGCTAATCAGTTCAACGACTTCCATCATCGTAGTCGTAGGTCTGCTGTTGACGACGAGTCCTCCCCTGATGTATCGCAAAAAAATAGTCAACACTGAGCACAACTAACTTTACAAAGAGGCATCATCACCAGTCTGAAAACTCATCTCTGTGTAAACGTCACATGTTCCAAACATTGTAGTCTTTTTAAAAATACAACCACAACAACGACATCAGAAAGTCCCAGTGGTCAACTTGTGAATCCTGCTGGCTCTCTGCTGACTGTCATTTTATACACACATATATTTTTTTATATATGCGCACATTACACATTTTATTAACATTATTCTGTGTGTAGAGACAGAGACACCAACAATATGAACATACATTCAAGTCACTGAGTTTGTTTTTCGTATGTATCTGTCAAAACTCATCGTATAAAGTTTTATGTTCATAAACACAGGACATTCAAAACAGTTGATCAAACAAACAACAAAACTACTAGAGAAAAACTTGTCAACTTCCTCATCATCTTCATCGTTGTACTTTTAATTATCATCATCAGCGTCGTCCTCAGCAAAGGGAACTGCATGCAGACATGCTGCAGCTATAGCTACTATAACAAAAAATTTTAATCCACTGTGTGGAATTAGAGTTGAAGAGATAAAAGTCATACATATACCATATTCCCAACATGTCATAGTTCTGATCTGCATTAATATTGAATCTTTCCCTGTTAATTTTTTTGGCTGAATTGCAGGTCAAGAAGCCGAACAAGTGTATTTGCATAGCCAAAAATCACTCTAAGTACTGCGAATTTAAATAAGCGTCACGACAGTTTTGTGATCATTGTGGCATACTATGGTTATCAGAAACAAAGCAAACATTAAATTTTCCTTATTACAAGTCAGCAGAAATAGTCGGTAACTTAGTATATGTGTATGTGTCTGTCTCTCTACTAACTATTCACGCTCAATTATAAAAAAGTACATAGACTTTCCCAACAAGAGAACTTGAAAGTTGGAGAGAACTTCAAGTCGTGGTTTCGTTGGATTGGTTGTTAATGGAGTTCAAAAAGTGAACAATTTCCTTGTGTGCTGTAATTATACGCTATGATGATGGAACCCCATTTCCACCATTTTGAGTACGCCATTAAATCGGGTTTATTTTTGTGAAATCGTAGTGGTGGCATAATAATAACAAGTTGCCTGATTTGCAGAAAACTAAATGTAGTAGGATTAATTTAAACAAGCAGTAAGTATATACATATTTGATGTGATAGAAGAAGCAAATCTTTTGTAATCTTTCAAATTATAGGGAATTTTAAGCAACGTAGACGCACAATCTGCCTACATTAGTTGTACTAATAAGAACTCTTGTTGTAAAAAGCTATCTCTAGCTTTGCTAAATCTCTTGTTGATATCTTGTTACATTGCATGTTTGCAAAAAAATAAAAAATAAATCGCTAGACTGCTACCTCTGGTAATAATAGTATTATAAGCAATTAGTAAATTTTTAATAGCTATGTCGACTTGACAATCGAATAACTCTTTTAAAGCAGATAACCACTACAAAAGACACATACCATACGTCAATTCTAAAATAATAACAAATATAAATTGTTAGAACACTTTCCATTGTAAGCATTACTTTCAGGATTACCTATATCAACAAATTGAAATAACGAGTATAGATGTATAGATGCTAAGAAGTAATACATGACAGATAAAGGAATTTTCAATTGTATGAGTTCAATAGATGGAAAAGCCGATTTGTTTATTGTTGAGGCTATTTCATCTTTGACAAGTACATAGTGCAAGAAAGGATTAAGGAGACGCGATATCATTGCATCGTAACACATGTGTCAAATTTCTTCCAGTATGTCAACAATAATTATAGAAATATTCAATTAAATAACAATAATAATAATCCATTAGTGCTCTTAGTTACATTTTCATGCATTTTTACAACAAGCAAGTGAAAGGAGTAACAAAATTTGCCAACCGAGGTCAATCAACATTAAACTTGTGCAACACTAAGTTAAATTACTAGATAATGTTCATACAGAAAAGTGTATGACAGAAGACATAACTTGATAAAGAAAATATTTTTAAGCGTACGAACATAGGACAACTTGTCTCTACTTCTATTTATACTGCTTAAATGCAATATTTTTCCTGTCGTTCCTTCAAAAATTTCAACCAGATAAGGTTGGAGTAATTGAACTCTTGAAACCATCCTGTAGCATTACTTTTACGGCCCAACAGCTTGTCCCAAAAGGAGGAATAGAACAAGTAAAAGTGACATTTTGACATCAGCAACAATGGCGGACCTCGAAGCTGTCTTGGCTGATGTTAGCTACCTGATGGCCATGGAGAAAAGCAAAGGCACTCCAGCGGCCAGGGCTAGCAAGAAAATTGTTCTTCCGGATCCCAGGTAAGACAAGTTTATCGACTTTTTATATCATGTAGTGTGTGAATAAGAAAACCCAAAGGATAAAACGTTGCGTTACGTACACAAGTCTGTCATATTCATTTGTCCTGGCTCTTCCTCTAGAGTCTCTGTGCGATATACCCTGGTACGTAAATTTATACTCGAGTATATTTATTATTTATATGATTTCCTAAGAATAACCAGAGCGAAGACTAAAGAGATTATTGTGCAAGAAGAAAGAAAGTGAAAAGCGAAGTTTATTCTTCCGGCTATGAATTTACAACACACACAATAAGCAAATAAATGACGTTAATTATGCATCAGTGAAAAAAAAGTCTGGTCCGTTCATTGTGAAATCGTAGGGTAAAGTTAGGGAAAGAAAAACTAGTTTTTAATGTTGCAATGATTCATGCAAACTTCTCCATCCTTATTTACGAAAATAAAGCGCCTTTATCATGTAAGATAACATGCACAATTGACACATCACACCTCTAGTCTCCCAATACTAAATATTCCATTCGATTTTGTACCGTAAAATGTCACGTTGCGCATAAATATTTGGTTCCGTTAGAAAATCTTGAATTGTAAGTAAAAGCTTTAGGTAAAATATCGGTAGGTCGGCCTCTTGGGAAGTGCTTCCATTTAATATCCACTATCCGCTATAGAACATCTTTTTACTACTCGTTTACATTCTCGTCCCACCTATTTCCTGTCATCATTTCATACTTGTAAATAGTATGCTTACTTTCGCGTACCCGAAAATTTTAATTGTACACCAGGAACGGGGACAGTTGTGTGCGTAGGTAAATTGTTTTAAGTTTGTTATTATGTAAAATGTAGGAGAAGAAGTATATTGAAAACAATATATGTACTTTCCAACAGGGGAAAAGAAAACATTTAGAAAACATAATGCGAGACTCTCAAACGAAGTGAGTTTGGATTGTATTACTTATTCATGAGCAAAGAGCCGGTTGCATAGTAGCTAGTAGCAGCAACAGCAGTGTAAAAACCCTTTTAACTCGTGTAACACATAATCTGAAACAGTGCATAGGAAAGACGACCTGCCTAAATACCTGCTGCTGCCTGCCCTGCCACTCGTGTAAAATTATCCATGTCATATAACCCGTACTTCTAGTATTATGTATCTATGATAAAATCCTCATTGTCCGCATACACATGCCTACCTAGCTACGTCGCACAAGGGTAATTTACTTTCACTCGTCTCACCTTACCTTCCGCTATTCTTTCACTTTTCCAGGAAAGTGAAAGTGTAGATGCTGCTGCTGCGTGCGTGAAAGCTGAACAGACTCAATGTTATGTACTTCTTTGGCAACCTGAGACTATGAGAGGGGGAAAGCGAGAGAGAACGCAGCAGTAGCCTTGTGTGGTGTGCAGCTTTGCTACAACTACCACGATGAATACCTTAATAGTGGTGTCGTTGTGCTATGTACATTGTTGCGTTTTCGTTTTTTTGGCCAGGGATATAATCATTGAAAGGTCTGCATAAAGCGTAACTTAAATACAATGGTAATAAAAAAAACTTGCTAGTTTTGCCCACCAGTATTAGTTGAGCACAATCTAGAGTGATAATTTCTACACAGGCAAGGTGATGGATAGAAGTGTGTATGTAATAAATATAGCTGTAGTGGTGTAGGTAGTTGGTTTCTCCTCTGGCAATCAAATATGTATGCCTACAACAATTTTATTATGCTGGTGTATTTTTTTCTTCTCGTCGGCATTTACTTGTCATGCCCAATTTTCAAACATATCAGGTAACCAATATATTATGAGCTCTCAGTTTTAACCGCACACACAACAAGCGGCTTTTGCCTACACGCTAAAAACCTGAATGAAAACAAAGGCATAATATGGAAACCGTGATAATGATAATCAATCTGGAACTAGCAACGGATTCTGCACCTCTAAAGGAGAATGTAAACGACGTAAATGCTTAGCTAATATGAAGTATATGTCAAAATCGTTATGAGAAAAGAATAAAGGCAAAGTCGACTGTACATTTATAATATTATTAAAAGCATATTGCACTTTGTCTGACATTAAATCAGAGTTAAAGATGGGACACAGTTTCCTGGAACAGAGAGATGTAGACATAGGTAACAACTAATCGTTAAACATAAAAAAGTACATGAAACTGTATTATTATTATTATTATTATTAGAAGACCAACGTGTTCAAAACCGAATCTAATATAAAAGAGGAAAAAAGGATTGTGACTGCTGGCTCTGGGCTGGTTGGTGGGAAAGAAGTTTTTGGCTACAACAACGGAACACCGACGATGCAATGAAGCGCAACTTATTCTGCGGAAATTAAATACATGAGAGAGAAAAAGGCTCCAACGGCAAGTAGAATGAGTACAAGTGTAAAATCTAGTTAATTGAGTGGGCTGTATCTTGTTTCACGATGATGGAAATGGAAAGAAGTAGTATTTTCCCATTTCCTTCTTTCACCTTTTTGTTTAACTCGTACAAAAAGAGAAATAAAATAGCTATAAAAGCGCACAGATAGATAGAACCTTTGCTTGGGTTGTCATGTGAAAGTGAGCAATCATATTATGTTTTAATGAATACATCAAGATTGGATTCAAATTAATTGCCACAACCATCATTTCGTGGTCCTTATGGACCATCATAATAATTTTTACACAATAGGGTTGAGATTTTAATGGGAGTTTTATGAATGTTGTTCGTTGTGTGCACTCTCCGTGCCTGCTCCTTTTTTCTGTAACTCTTGGCGAACAGTAATGAAAAACCAATTAGAAGATCCAAGCATGATGATAATGGAAAACGGGAGAGAAAATGAGCTGCAAGAAAGAATGTTTGTGTGTGTGTGCATGTGTGTGTGTGGCCGCGTTTGCTGGTGACTGGTGAAAATAAATGGAAAGGGAGGGAAGTGAACGGAATGATCATGATGAGATGTTTTACGCTGTATGGTCATGATCATGTCGATAGGATCATTTTCATCATCCTCTTTTGCTCGTTACAGAGCGGTTTCACGTGTTCCTAACCTTGGCTTGATGGTACTGAATGAGGTGAAAGTAAAATGATGTGATTGCGTAATACCTGTAACGGTAATAATGTAAACGGAAGCTACTCTTCTTTTGTTAGTTCTTCGCTCTGTTTATCCTTTACAGACTTGTAGTACTTAAGTGTAAGCTATTCAACGTGAATAGAAAGAGGAAATAAGATTGTTACTGGTTAAAATATATCATTATGGAGAAAATGGTACATTTCTCGAGAAGAATAAAAGAATGAATAGTAGTAATAATAATAATAGTAGGAGCAGAAATATGACAAGTCTTTATAGTAAATAAACAATAATGTTATAATTCTGTCTCTTTGTTTGTTTTTGTTTGTGTATCTAGTGTGCGTAGTGTAATGCATAAATACCTGGAGAAGAAGGGGGATGTCACGTTTGACAAGATTTTCGGGCAGAAATTGGGTGAGTTATTGAGAAAATTTGATTAATGTGCATTGTGTAGGCACAATTCAGTTGATTTCGGTTCACTGATGTTGATCGTGTTTTCTAACAACCTCTCTGGTTCGTCAATATTTTTTTCAGGCTATCTTTTGTTCAAAGACTTTTGTGAGAATGTAGTTGAAGAGCCAATACCTCAAATAAAGTTTTACGAAGAGGTACGATCATAAGTTATATGGAGAAACTCTGAAATCTTTATATTATTATTATTATTCACGCTATTAATGCTATTCATAAGATAATTAAATTATAAAGTGAAAGACTGTGTGCAATCTGTTTTTTCCCTACCTGGCAGATTAAAAAGTTTGAAAAGATGGAAACCGTAGATGAACGAAGAAAAGCTGCTAGGGAAATTTACGATAATTTTATTATGAAAGAATTGCTTTCACATACACATGTAAGAAGACATTTCATTTTATACGCTTGTAAACTTTTATTCAAGTCAAGTCACCCGTAGCTCTTTTCGTACGGGGAACTTTATTCGTAAATGTTATTTACGATTTGTATAACTTGTGGTTTTCAATGAATTATCTTTTCAGAATTTCACAAAAGAAGCTGTAGACCATGTTCAAAAACATTTAATTAAGAGTGATGTTCCTCAGAATCTTTTCGAGGTGAGCACTACTACTAACGATGAAATGACTAATGATCCCTAGAGTTGGTCACATGGAAAAAAGTCAAAAGTTTCATGATAATCCCCACAATATTAGAAAGTGGTGTGGTCGTTCCATAAAATGTTTTCGTTCTTTCTTCCTTTTACAGCCGTATATTGATGAAATTTTCAATTATTTACGTGGTGACCCATTTAGACAATTTCTTGAAAGGTTTGGTGCTATGTAAATCCAACAATATATATTATACATTTTTACTTTCTAACATTACACTATCATTGCTTTAACTTCATTTTCAAGTGGTTTTTATATATTTTTTTACCGATTTAGCGACAAGTATACTCGTTTCTGCCAATGGAAAAATTTGGAGCTAAATATTTCCGTAAGATTAACTTGTTTTTCTTTCTCTCTATCTATCTCTAAAAGTAATATGGAAGCGATACCCCATGAAAGTGTTTTCTAACCAGTTAATTTATCTTATCTTTATTCCTTTCTCCAACAATTCCAATCAACAATGTAGCTGACAATGAATGACTTCAGTGTTCATCGTATTATTGGGCGTGGTGGTTTCGGGGAGGTGTACGGCTGTCGGAAGGCAGATACTGGTAAAATGTATGCAATGAAATGTCTGGACAAAAAGAGGATAAAAATGAAACAAGGAGAAACGCTTGCTCTCAATGAAAGAATCATGCTCTCTCTAGTCAGCACGGGGGTAAGTCCACTAACACTTTTTTATCCTTTTAATTATTTAACAAAAATGTAAGCCATACATACAAAACAAGAAAATACTATATGTAGTAGGAAGTAACAAACAAGAAACCCAGCAGCAACAACATCACCCTCATGCTGGGGTCTTTTCTCTTTCTGCTTTCACATTACTGTGTGTGTGTGTGTAGCCTTGTAGAAAAGGAAAAAAATATAAATGTGATAGTCTTGACAGTCTATCCACCAGTTTGCCTGTTCCAAGCAAACTCGTTATTTCTTGCTTTCACCGTTGTGGAAAGCTTTACACCATGTACTAATAGTAGCGTAAGTGGAGTTGGAAAATATATGTACAAAAAGATAATAAACGAGAAAGCATATAAATTGTACATACATTTAGATGTTTAGACGTGTAGTATTACTATTCTGAACACCATGTGTGCAGCTTGTTTTTATAGAAAATACGGTTGAGTGAGAAACATTTCTTAAATCTTTAAAATAAAAAAACACTGACCTCACACCGATCACGTATGAGCTAACCATATTATTTTGCTTACTTATGATGAGGAGAACGACGACAAGAATGCAACGATTTGGCAAGAAAGTCTTTGATGGCGTATTTGTTTCTACTGGATTGCTTGCGCAATTTTCATAATAGTTTGTGTGCTTTTGAAAGAAATGAAGAAAATTGGGTTGGGAGTATTCGACAGTGTTTTCATTTATTTGGCTAGTTTCTGAACGTTGCCAAGGTACACACACACGTATACCTACACTCTTACAAAACGACTCTGGAAAGTCTCTCTAATTTTCTGCAGCAGTAGTCGTAGCAGTAATATATTATATTATATACCTATGTAGATAGTTTTATATAAACATCATACAACATGCATTTATTTTTTTATAAAACCCGGGTGAATACAACAGACTGCGTTTCTTTCTATATTGCTACTTAATAAGTTACTAAATTCTTATTGCCACTATACCGTTTAGACTTTGCACCTTTTATTCCATACATAAATAGTTATGGTGTCAAGTTGTAAATTTAATGTATTTGTGAGAACTTCCCTTTCTCTCTCTCTCCTGTAATTCAGTCATATTACAACTACTAGTAGTAGTAGCAGCATAGCGTAGCCGCAACATCGCGACAGAAAGCTTTACGTTGCCTTTTTTCTCTTTCCTTTTTATCTTTATTCTTTCTCCGTGCCTCTTGCACCTTTTAATATGATATGACTTTTGTCCTCCTGTCTGTATTATTAATTTGTTAACTATTAATATTACTAACTGCCATCATTCATAATTAATGTTGCTATTCTTTATTTTCATTTTTACGCTGTTGCTTGAGCTACAGAAGCGAGCTATTACTACTGCTGCTGCTTTTATAGGGAAGCAAGTTGGTAGTTGTTCTTGTTAGTTATTGCAGTAGCCAGTAGACAAAAACAAAGTTGACAGAAAAGCTTATTATGTAGGTGGTATATGTTAGGTAGAGAGTTTTAGCCCTTTTATATATAGGCATTCACGTGTAGTAGAAGTTGTTGTTGTATGTTATACTGTTGTTAATAAGTATATACTTTTTAGCAACTTGATGAATAGACATGAAAGGAAACAACAAAACGACGACAACAACAGCACAGGTGTAAAGTGATAATGAATGGCTGTTGTTGTGGCGGCAGTAAGAGTACGACGGGCAAACAAAGACAGTAGAGAAAAGGTGTTTCATAATAATATATCTCTCTCTTTTTCATTGTTTTAAATCTGGTTTTTTTGTGTGTGCATGCGTACAATGATGAATATGCAGGCGGACTGTCCTTTTATTGTATGCATGACGTATGCCTTTCACACCACGGACAAACTGTGTTTCATCCTCGACCTGATGAATGGTGGTGACCTTCACTACCACCTGTCCCAACATGGAGTTTTTAACGAGCAGGAGATGCGCTTCTACGCTGCGGAAGTTATTCTAGGTAAGTGTAGGCATAGAGTTGATGATGATGGAATTTGTGTGCAAATAAAATTAATTAATTAAGGGGTACGAGTCTATTGGCGTAACAACAATAGGGACACGAAGGACAATGCCCCTCTGAAACCCTTGATCCTTTATAAAAAAATTTGTTCTATGAGACAAATATTTTGAAATAACCTGAATCCATTTACTTGGAATATATTTTTTTACCAAAATTTCAAATTAACATAACACATTCTATACAAATATCTCGGGGAAATGTGCAAAAATTCATATGTTCAAAATTTAAATATTTATTTTAAAAGTTGACTAATTAAAGGGCCAAATTTGGAATAAAGTTGAAGGGAAAATTCAAGTGTACGCCCCTATGACGTGTATTCGCCTCTACCACATTTTTTTTACTACAATTCGTATATTGGAGTGTTCATGTCGCCCCAGAAGAAATACGTTGTTACGCCCATGGATTCTACCTAAAACTTGGTAGACAGATGGTTTAAAAAAATGAGTATCAAAATGAACTATCTAGATGTAAATCCAATGTACAAACAGCACATAGGCAGTATTCACACACACTTTCACAATTAAACATTTACCATTTTAATAACAAGATGATAATGTAATCATTTTCGTCTTTTTGCGTCTAGACAAGTTAATAAATGCTTTCCACCATATCACATATACACTTACCGAATTATTCCAACAACCGTTGTTAATTAAGCAAACTTAATTTTACATGCCATTATTGCTGATATAGTGATGAGCATATACGTAAGTAAGCACATCCTGCCATTTTCACGTCGCCACTGTCTGTTGGTCTCTTCTCATGGTTGTTGTATACGATATAATATTATATTATGATGTAATTTGTACTCAGCTTTTTGCTAGTGCTATGCGGTTTTAGTTGCTGAGAGGAAAGCGTGTAAATGAAATTACCATGTATATATTTACCGTTGATGTCTTGTAATGTTTTTTGCAGGACTTGAGCACATGCACAAACGCTACATAGTTTATCGAGATTTAAAGCCCGCAAACATTCTCCTTGATGAGCACGGTCACGTTCGAATATCGGACTTAGGATTGGCTTGCGATTTCTCCAAGAAAAAACCTCACGCCAGCGTGTATGGCCCCAAGCTCGTTTCAACCTGTCATTTTATTAATACTATTATTATTATTATTATTTTATTAAAGTGTTGTTGTTGTAGACTGATTTTGTATATAAAATGCTGTTTATTTTCTTATTTAAACGAACAAATATTACCGTGTGGTGTAATATGCATTGAAAATAGAAGTTTTGCAATTTGACTTGTATTGGTGTTTTCAGAGGTACTCATGGCTACATGGCTCCTGAGGTGTTGTCAAAAGGAACTGCCTATGACTCGAGTGCAGACTGGTTCTCATTTGGTTGTATGCTGTATAAACTTCTTAAAGGACATAGTCCGTTCAGACAACATAAAACTAAAGACAAGCATGAAATTGATCGGATGACCTTAACCATGGTAAATATAAGAAAAATAACGAATGGATAGAAAAAATGTAGAAATGTATATTGTAATAGGGTGACCATACGTTTCAAACCCAAAAGTAGTATATTTGACATGAAAAAACTAGTACAAAGTAGTATGAATATAAAACTTCATAATAAGTATCAGTAATTGAACCCATTTACAACAATTTTTGGGAGACATGCATTGTACTGAAAAGCGTAGGATGCTATATGAGAAGTTTTTAGGCTTATAGCACTGTCAGAACATCATCTTCTTGAGTTAAACGTAAATCTAATCTGTATATTTGTAAAAATAACAATTCATTTTATTGATCAACGATAAAAAGATGAATAGATGACTATTGACAAGCAAAGCAAGACGAAAATTTGTTCAATTAAAATTTTGAACCCAAATTTCATACAGAATTTTACTAGTAAACCTTCTGAAAAGGTAAAAGACGTAGTACCTCTGTTTAAAAAGAAAGTATAAGCAGCATGATAGGATAGTACATTTTAAGTAGAAATGGGTTTCATATAACCAGTACCATACTTGTAAAAATAGTATGAATGGTCACCCTAAAATTGTAGGCAATATGCGGGAAAACGCAGCGGAGCAAATAATGATATTAACGTATCGTTTACCTTGATTACTAGAATGTGGAGTTACCTGAATCATTCTCGCCCGAATTGAGGTCGCTGCTGGAAGGCCTCCTTCAAAGAGACGTAGACAAACGGCTAGGATGTAAAGGACGAGGGTAGGTGGAATGCTTATTAGTGTTTACGTTTACTTTTAGTTACTATGTGACGATTTATTTGTACAAATGAATCTGTGTTGCCAATTTAGGGCGGAAGAGGTGAAGGAGCACCCGTTCTTCAAAGGTTTAGACTGGCAATTAGTTTACCTTCAAAAATATCCACCACCGCTCATTCCTCCCCGTGGTGAAGTGAACGCTGCGGACGCTTTCGACATTGGTTCCTTTGATGAAGAAGATACGAAAGGAATCAAGGTGACTGAGCATAACTTGTCTTTGTGTGTGATGAGGAAGTTTTCAGTTGTCTTGAATTTCATCATTATTTAACTACTCTTTCTCTCTTGTTTGTGTCTTGCTTGAAATAGTTACTGGAGTAAAATGATCCCACTTTCACTCATTTACCTAACCAAATTATGCTACTTAGACCAACTTATAAAGTATTATACTCCAAATCATGGAAACCACTAAACATCACATATCATGCATGCACATATTTTTTAGGTTAGGTTTGATTATAATATGAGACCAATGTTAAAACTCTGCATTTTGTAATACCGAAGTAATGTTGGAAAACGAACCAACCAATATCCCAACCGAATATAACCTAAAATGCATTAGGTGCGGGGTGTGGTTTTTGGTGATTCCCGAAAAACATTCTTGTTTTTCAGGGAGTACTTCATATTATTTTAATGGACAGAACGCGACTTTTTGGTTTTTTTATGAAACTCTAAAAATTGCAACTGTGCATTGCAAAAGTAAAATGGAAATCTCAACTTATGTTGAAATCTTATTAAAAATTTATTTTTTTCACGACGGGAAGAGTTTTCGTTATACGTGGGCTGAAATTGCAGATACTAACAGACCACTGTTTCATATTAACTTGGTTTTATGTACATGATTTACTTACATGCATACAATAAGTGCGGCTGTGGCTTCAATCCAACCCCGTTGCAGTACATGATTGTAAGAGCATAACATTGTTTATTGTTCTCATGCCCACAGACTAGAACTTCATCCAGATTCTGGAAGTACAAAGCCCGAGTTAGTATTTATGGACTGTGTTGAAGAAGTTGCTGGAGAGTTGGCTACCGTGAAGAATGAGCAGTCTGTTGTAATAAAAATGAAAGATCAAAATAAAGTCGTCATAACTAGCTCGGTAAGTACACAAAATTTTATGAAAATTTCAGTACTCAAACTATAAATAGATGCACACAACTTATTGTTGCAAAAAATTTATTTACAGGACGAGATAGGTTTAAACGAATGGGCAATATCGTTACGAGCTGCTCATAAGAACTCGCTTGAACTCCTTAGTAGTATGGCTCGCAAAGCTGGAAAAATTTACGGAGCAGAAATTGATAGTAATTCTAAAAACTCTCCGGTCGTTAATCGTTCTGCTAATGGTGGGACTAATTAGCTGATAATGCTACTCCACAAAGCAAGACATCATTATAATTGTAATATTTGTTGAGTGATTTTTTAAATTATATTAGACATTAAATTATCTTTTCTTCTGAGAACAACAGCAACATTATCCTAAAAGTATATATATATATATATGTATATATATCTTTAGGATAAAGTATGTATACTTAGAGTGAAATCATTTGTCAATTTTTCTTCCATCACTTTGACAATATAGTCATAATTGGTTATGTATTATTATTGTTGATAAAATATTCTTATTCTGCTTGACCTCATTCTTGTTACGAAATTTAATCTCGGTATTAACTAGGTTGCTCTATCTAATAATTTTTTTCTTGGCTTTCATATTCGTTTTTTGAATCAAACTTTAAAACAGTTAACAGTTAAATGTCACAATATAATAACGAAAAATACTATAGCTTAACTTGCTCTGTTTTGAATTTTCAAACAGAAAATATGCATACAAAGAACGAATCTGAACGATTGCATTTTGTTTTGCTTTTAATAATCTTAGTTGAAAATAAACATTTTCTTTGTAATTTTAAACATAATTTTATAGCGTTTGATACGGAGTTTAAAGATATTCTCGTCGTGTCTAGGTTTTTTGTGAATAAAATAGTATTCTGTTATCAATCAATATGAATAAGAATCTCTTATTGAGTGCTAGTCATTATGTGCCAGTCAACTGTTCACAAAAAGCTGTGCAAGATGGAGTTTTCATGTGGAAACAGTGACATTTAATTTTTTTGCAATTTGTAGATAAGCAAGAATATTTGTATTAGATTATCTAGGTGGACTGTCAGACGGAAAGACGCAAAGCTCTGGTGTAAGGAAATCAGTAGCGGTGATGGTGGTTATGGTCAATAAGTTTCGTTTTTAGATTTTTTACAGGAGGAAGCGAGTATATACAATTGATACTACTTCATTGAAAAAAAATCTTCAACTTGTTCTCTGTCAGCAACATATCCGGTGGTGTGACCATACATTATGTACATGGAAAAAAATAAATAGAAATCTTAAATTAGAAACTCGGTTCATTTAATAGCTTCCGTGATATTTGTAACCTTGTTATTATGATTAACATTGTAACTATTTTAAAAAATCAACTGAAGAAGCTAAATACTGCTACATACATAAAAATACATACTATATGTACTCTTGCACGGTATTATAAAAATATTATTATTGCATTTTTAATAATTACATTTTGTGGAATACAAACAGTAATAAACTATCGTATGGTATGCATAGGTTTAGGTAAGTTGATAAATTTATATAAACAAATAATTGAAATAGTAATAATTATAATAATAAATAAGTCGGTAGATTGTTTGTGTTTCTAAAAGATAGCAACGATAAATGCCTTTCAGCAAACAAGGCTCTGTCTGTGTATTGTTGAAATATTTTATGATTATTATTAAAATACGTACAATACACATTTTACTATATGACAATTAGTTATATTATGATTATGATTATTACTATTATTGGACCCGTCTTCTCTCAGTGATCTACATACATAATAATAATAATAATCCTACTACAGTTTATTATTACCTATATGTTGTATAATGTCTTACACACAAAGTAATTTTGTAGGATGTACAATATTGAATATTATTATTATACGAATTTGCTACGAACAACGCATAAATAATAATAATAAATATATTGATACGTTTCATATAATGATTATTATAAATACATTCAAAATTATACTGCATTCTTAACGATTAGCTGAATAATCATAATATGTTGTATGATAAACAATAGGTAATAATAATAATAATATTCACACATACATACACACACACAAACTACACAAGTAAAATAAACAAGGAAATGCTCTATGCACTGCGTTTAACGCTGATGTTGAAGACGAAGCTTGATTATTATTATTATTATTGTTAGCGTTCTTATTCTTATTAACATTGAATTATATATTACAATTATTATCATTATTATTACTGCTATTAGTAAAATACCCACTTAAAAATGTATGTACTATTGTTGCTGTTACGTTATTTTATTAATTCACTTTTTACATGTGCATGCCATATAAAAAGCTGTTTGCAAGCAGTTTCAATGCAGACAAAACACAACAAAAATGTATATTACTGTATTTTAAACGCCACACGCACCAAACTAACCCACGCAATATTATTATCGTTATAAATTAGCAAGAGGAAAAAATCGAAGCTTATGTGTAAAAATGAAGGGAAAAAACTATTTAATCATGTTAGCAATTTACTTACATGATAATGATGATGATATTTAGTAAACGGAAGAAAATAAAATGAATCGGGTAAAAAAATTAATTTTTTAAGTTGTCTTCAGTTCAACTCAATCAAACAAGTTCAAAAATGGTTACATGTAAAAAAAAGAAAAAACTGGTACTAACAATTGTAAGAAGAAGGCAACGGTACTGCGAAGTTATTACAAAATGTGCCAACATCAGCAATGACTACTACATTGACTTTGAAAAAATGGTGTCTACTTTCTACATTCGTTTATTTATAATTCTTATATTATTTTTAACATTATATAATTACTACACTACTGTTAATGAAACTCTTTTATTGATATGATTTAATTTCATAATGAAAACACAAACATTAAACATGCTACTGACTTGCATTTTTAATATCTGATTGTTATTACTGTCATGTTACATGAAGGATTAATTATTGTCATAATAATTAGACTACATCTTGTTCTGATATATATGAATAACAATAATGATTGTAATAAAACAGCGACAACGCTACGTTGTTGTATTTTACTTGTGACGATGACGCCGCATACAACTGCACCTTTTTGTAATTATTGTTATTATTAATTACTAATTGTAATATCGGTTCGTTAGTGTTATTTTCTCTCTTTATACTACTATCAAGAGGATATAATTTCTCTAAGAGACTTGTTTTGAAGAAAGTAAAAAATAAATAAATGATTATGATTACAGGTAAAAGATACGTTTACGTTAAATAATAATGTTATCGTTAATGTACACATTTTTACTAGAGATTCCAAAAAATGTAGTTTTTAGAAGTATATTATTTGATTCATACTGTCGTCAAAAGTTTGTGTAAATTAAGTATATAACAATACATTATTATTATTACTATTATTATTATTATTATATCTTCTACTTCTAATGAAATGTGTGTATATGAAATAATACAAGAAAGATGTTGAACTTGGAGGTATGTGATAGTGCTCATTTTATTTTACATTCTGATCTTTACTCGTATGATCAAATGCTACTACATATATGTTCATAGCAATACTTATTTTCATATTAAAAGCGCACATTAAAAAGATTGTCATCACCACAAGTTGACAAACTTGTATTCATTATACATACTCATTGACCAGTCATTAAACCCACATTCTGTATTTATTTAAGTGCATATTTCCTAATAAAACGCAGACCAGGCCGTGCATTGGCGACTGACAATTCATTCGATTGTGAGTATCCGATTTAACCAGCGGGTCATTTACTTTTGCACAAACATTGGTTAGAATGTGAATAGTTGCCAAAGTCTCATAGCATTACTTTTATTAATTAGAATGAAACTAAACATCATTTCATTTTTTTGGCTCTGTTAAATCATCAATGGATCAATGTTTTATTTCGCTGCTCTGCTGCTCAATTAGCAGAGAGTGACCGTAATTCCTATACTTGACCGGAACGCGATTAAAATCGATCACTATTAAAGTGCTCAATGTAAGCTTTTCAGTAGTTACAAATTATAGCAATATATTTTACAATGTTACTCGATGTATGCTTTTCACACTACCAGTTTAATTTGCACACTCATAAATAAGTATACTTATTGGAGATACAACATGTCAAAAATCAGTCATGGCCATGACACAATAAACGACTGCACATGGCGCGATATTCCATCACAGCAAATTTTCTGCTACGCTTGAGATGTCTAGCATTACCATTAGTTGATTCATCTTTTTCTGAGGCGGAAAGCGGAACATAGTCTGAAAAGTATGACGCTTGACTTCCTTTGTTCACTTGATGATGACGATGCATGATGAAATGGTGGTAATAGGTAGTTTTCTGTTTTCGTTTGAAGTAATAGACTTGTGGCATGGTAGTTGTAGTAGCAAACTTCACACTTGTTAAAACGGCATTTCCATATATTCCCAAAAACATTTGGCCTTCAGCATCATTCCGTCATAAATTTCGTCATGTGCATTTACTTGTAAATCGCAACTTTAGACCAAAGCAAAGAGTAAAATGCACGTTATTTATGTATTACTAACAAGTGACTAAACTACCGAAGCGCTTAAAGAAGCAAATTAAAAGTAATAGTAACTGATTTTAAAATGTTTGTTTTTCTGTCTGCCACGTTGTGGTTCTAGGTCTTCTAAATGGCCAATCGAGTTCAAATTTAGAACAAAGACAACCTTTTGGTATTGATTTTCAGACTCGGGCTATATTTGAGCGTAGATGTCAGTCAGAGTTTACGACAGTTTACGTTTTAATAAGGACAATATTTTTCACACCTTCGTGCCAAATGTGTACTTTACAAGCTCATTTATATAATAATAATTTTGCTGAAATGCTCATTCATATATCCATGTCTAGTACACGATTGAGATCAATCATTATTATACTTTGATACTTGGTTTATGCGGTTTACATTAAACTGATCCTAGTTGACATAGACTGTTCTTATGTCGGCTGACTTCACATATCTGTATGTTTATCATGCAGGTATTTATAACACAAATCACACAGTCTGCTTACAGGTTTCTAGCGAAATTAAACATTTACTACTTGCAAGTAAATAATGCAAGTATTAAATACACCAAACTAATCAAACCACAACCTTTCACAGAACGCTGACTTTCAATACCACCACTCAGTCAGTCAGTGATTCAATAAAAAGCAAAATAGGCATAATAGAGGTGTGTTGGTTTTGATAGTTAAGATAGTTAAGATTGAAATAATAAATAATAACGCGATGATTATTTAATATGATTAAGTCGGTATTTAGCATGTTAAAATGATAGTCTAGTTTTATAGCTCAATACATTATTCATGGTTCGCTAAATTGCCTATATATATTTATTTATTTATGCATTATTATTTTTAGATGGTTTACAGAAAAGTTATATGGAGTTAGTAACAAACGACATTGAGTTTTATATAGTTTTGGCAAATAATACAGCAAATTTTACTGTAGCACACAGCACCTATACGATATAATAATATGCAAGGTGATCAAATTGCAGGTAAACGCATCATAATTAATTATCATTAAATTTGTGGAAGAGCACACTGAACAAGTGTAAACGCAATACAGCTAAAAGTACAATAAAAATGTTCTTGCATTTATACTTCTTATCATCTATTGGCATTTGCAATTTACGGATATGAGGAATTTCATTAATGCCACATCGACCCAAACTTTGCTTAATTAATTTAATGCATAATAAAATTGTGGAAGGTTACGACTTCACTTCTTCATATCAGATAAAATTAACAACAGCTTAACATTGATAACACGATGTTGATGAGTGAGGTCACACTGGTTGAACATTTTTTATGTATATAGTGGTTGTCAATGATCATTGCTGTGATTTTTTAAACATGCAGTGTACACTTTCTCTTTGGCGTGAATGAGTGCGAGTAGTGTAAAAAGTAATAGTAAATATTACTAAACAATTTCAAGAGCTGTATAGAATATTTTTACAGTGTCATTCTTAAGACTAAATTAAGCTCTAATTTTATTTTATTACGATTTTGAAAAGAGTCCGTCGTATACATTGGGAAAATAGATTGATTGGAAAAGACTGGTAAAAAGAATTCCTGCAATATTCCTGTGGGTTACAACCTATATGACAACGAAAGGTATTTTTTTTAAATTCCAACCTTATTCAAATTTGATTCTTAGCATCATATAAAATATAAGTTGTGGGTGCATCGTGTACATAATTAAATGGCATAGGTTTTCTCATCCCCAGTAAAAGTAACGGTTTGCACCAGAAAATATCCGCTTTAGCAGGTCTGCAAATAAAATCATTTGCTGGTGATACTCGTG